>CAMZMU010000083.1:32298286-32561087 GCA_947311845.1 Poa pratensis
CCGAAGTTAAATGAAGTACTCACCCCGTTTAGGCCTCTGCCAATTGCACTGTTTCTCATCAACACTTTTGCCTATGGTCACCTACAAAGGTTATATCTAGCTAACTACACTCTCATTACCTCTCTTATTAACTATTATACCACGTAAGTAAATGCATATGAAACCGTGTCAAGAAACTTGCATTGGCATATGACTTAGCCATAGCGTATATATACTTATGATACTGCCCCTATAAATAAATAGTATCATAGTCATACCTTATTGATTGATTGGTAGAATCTCAATACAAATATGTGTTCAACATTCTTCTTGCTATTAAAATATTTTGTTTTACATGCTATGTACCGTAACATAGGTAGATAATACAACTATCATCTCTTTCTCATTAATTGTGTGTCACGTCATATTTTGCCAACATGGCAATGCATGATATTACTATGATACCCTCACTAATGACTAGTCTTAGGTGTATTGGCTCCTAATTAATTGCACCGTGACCAAGGTAAGTTTCTATTGTACCAATCAATCTTTTTTGGTATTGTTGGCATGGGAATCTTTCGTGCATGCACTTGTTGCTGGGTACATGCAATGTGCTAGTCCACCCGATTCATTAGCCTAATTAATGGATACAGGCCTTAGTCCTTGGTTGTTTAGGAAAAAAAAAATTTATTAGGAGCCCAATACACCCAAACGAGGAGTATTCTACTACCACATCATTTAAGTAGCAGTCATGTTAATACTTCATTTTCAAAAAAACAATGTTTTTTTCCAATACTTTAAAAGTAGCACTTTTTGAGAGATACTAAAGTATTAATACTACAGTATTTTGTCAGATCCAAACGCATCAAAGTATTTGAAACTGTGGTATTTTGAGAAACTATAGTATTATTAAATACTTTAAAATACTTTGATACCAAACTAGGTAGTAGAAGTATACAACGTATTCGCATACTAAAGTATTGAGCGCCTGGACACAGATACTTCACTTTTTCCTATTTCTCCCGTTATAGAAAAAGGAGGTTCCAGATTTGTTTCTCCAATACTTCAAAACTATCACTGTTGAGCAATACTTCAGTATTGATACCATAGATTTTAATCATAGCTAAACACATCAAAGTATTTAAGTATTTCTGAAATACTTCAAAAAATACTTTGCAACAAACACAACGCTTTCGATCTGCGGTTCACTCGTTTTTTTAGGGAGATCTGCGATTCGCTCATTTTTTAGGGAGATCTGCGCTTCGCTGTTTTGTTTTAGCGTTAATCATTGGTTTAAGTGTAAACATTGGTGATGGTGATGGTGATCGCAAAAAAGCTTATGTGATGGTGATAAATAGGCCTTGGTGCAGTTATGAAAACAATTCCGGAGTACCTACTTAGTCCCCAAATATGTAATTCCATCTTTTTCTAAGTCAAAAAAAAAAGTTTGCCCGAGTTTATTAGAAACACATAGCAATATATATAAAATATTCAAATTAACTATCAATAGATGCATTCCGTGAAGATGAAAATGTAGTGAATTTACTGAGGAAGAGATATATGATGCGCCATTTCAAGTAGGTCCAATCAAGGCTGTAGGTCCAGATAGATTTCCTATCCCGCAAGATTTGTCACAAAATTAGTAGGCTATAAGAATTCCAATTGTTAGGCGTGAAATACTTTTCCAGAACCAGACATGTTGAGGATTTTAAGCAATTGTTCGATAAATTAATCCAAGAATAAATCATAAACATGACATGGTAGTGCAATGACATACTGAAATTTGATGATAAAATCATGTACTAGACAGATAGTAAAACATCTACACAAATCACATACAGCGGACAAGGAAATAATCAAGAGAGGGATAAGCATATTATACCCTCCAGTAGGCCAGTTGGCCGTAGCAGCAGCGAGGCAGCAGCAGCGTTGGCAGCCTCTTGAGAGCAGCGGCAGCAGCAGTGGCATCCTCGGTGCTCATGATGATGACGAAGTCGACGCTGATGAAGTTGATGCAGATGTAGATGAACGTAGGCGAGCATTCGCGTAGGAGACGCTCCCCAAAAACCTAATCGCCCCTCGCCCATACAGGGTGGAGAGGCGGGGTTTCGGAGGTCTGCTCTCCCGACAACCGTGTAATGGTGGACGGGATGGATCACCTTGGCAGCAACAGAGAGAGGAACAATGGTGGCGGCGCGAGCAGATGTTGATCTGTTGTGTCTGCTGGAGAGGAGCGACTTCTCTTATGTAGGCACGCACGCAGCGAAGGCCAATGAAACGCACGCAATTAAGAGAAATTAAGATCCTGGAAACGGACGTATTAAGAGGACTTAAGACAAAACGTTTTCAGCTCACATTCATTCTACATTAACGCCATTAAGGCAAACGTTTCCGTTGCCGCTCACATTTTTCCCCGTGATAAAAAGATAAGATCGGCTCGCGAGATTCCCGCAACCCGCGACGCCCGCGCCGCGCCGAGGCGTGGCGAGGCGGGCGGCGAGAGGAGGAGCGCGTGTGGAGCACCTCCCTTCTCTTCACAACCAACACCTCATACCTGTGGGAGAAGAGCTCACCTTATAAGTGGTGTACATCTCTCCCAACTAGCCATGTGGGACTAAACTCTCACCACTTGCCATGGCAGCATGGTCTTTAGGGATTTTTCTGAAATTGTTAGATGGGCCTAAAGCCCACCCTATATTTCAACAATCCCCCACCTGATTCCAAAGACCCATAACGTTGTCCTCTGTTCCAAACATTGTTTGATATACCAGTATTTTCAGTGGAGACCCGTTAAGGTTGAACATCCACCTAGAACAAATAGCTACACCCTTCACAACTGACAATGCACTATGACTTGAATTGTCAATTTGGCGTAAAGTAGTTTCACCAAATGTCTTACTAGTACTAGCCTGCCGAAGGCTGACCCCTCGGTGGAGCATATTAGTCACACTCCTGACCTATTCATGAACTTACTAGAGAATCAACCCAATCTCATAGACTGTGACCAGCAGTCAGCTCATATAGGTGTTCCTCCAAAGATTGCTCTGTAGATAGCATCTTGCTTATACAAAGCCTTGGAACACATTAAGACAAATGTCAACTTGCCTACAGTTACCGAGAGTAGTGCATCTCCAACGGAGTGGTTAGTAAAGTTTACTCTCCTTATTAACCACTAGCATGTTTCCCCAGGTCCTACTTCACGGGATCTCCGATCACATAGTTTGGTTACTACCATGGCAACTCATGTGGTTTCATACCCATCTCCCTCGATGCATTTTCTATCACAACACGTGATAGCCCTTGATAAAGGGATCTACCAGATTTTTAGCCGACTGGATATAATCCAACGCTATACTCCGAAGTTTTCTCAAATGTCTGACAACTTTTAATCTCATTCGTATATGTTTGTTGACTGCATGTTGTCCTTTGAACTCTTGACCTAGGTAATCACTGTCTGATTGTCACAGTTCATAAGGATAGCCGGTACTGGCTTTTCAACCACTGGCAAGTCCATCAAAAAATCTCGAAGCCATCCTGCTTCGACACCAATGTGTCCAATGCTGTTAATTCTGCTTCCATTGTTGACCTCGTCAGGATCGTTTGCTTGCAAGACTTCCAGAAACAGCACCACCTCCAAGGGTAACACATAACCCGCTGTGGCTTTCATCTCATCAACATCAAGATCCAATTTGTATCACAATACCCTTCAAGCACTGATGGCTTCCAGTATAGTGAAGTCCATAGTTCACAATTATCTTTTAGGTAACGCATAATTCTTTCGACAGCATGCCAATGCACATCATCCGGATTGGAAACAAACCGGTCAGTTTTACACACAGCAAACATGATGTCAGGCCTTGTTGCGCTAGCTAGGTACAATGAGTGAACCAATACTTGAGAGTATCTCAGTTGGTCCTTAGCTGTGCCTTTGAATTTTTCGAATCTGCACACTAGGATCATATGGTGTTGGAGAAGTTGCAGTCCGAATATCCAAAACGACACAAAATTTTCTCAACATAGTGGGATTGCAAAAGATGATCCCACCCTCATTATCTCTCAATAGCTTGATGTTCAAAATAATATCAGCCACACCAAGGTCCTTCATCTCAAAGTTATGAGAAAAAATGATTTAACCTCCTCAATAACTTTGAGTTGTCCCAAATATCATATGTCATCAACATTGACGAGGGTAGACTCATCAAGACCCATGGTTAAGGTCCCTAGGTTATGAATATGGGGGAGAGAACGTGGTAGAGCTGGAAGTATCGTCGGCTGACAAGCAGGGCAAAGATTTTACCCAGGTTCAGGGCCCTCGTGTGGAGGTAACACCCCTACGTCCTGCCTGTCTGTTATTGCTTTGTGAATATGATGGTTACAAGGTCCCGGCGAGATGTCGATCTCGCTAGGGTTTTGTGGCTCTGAAAGTGGTCTGGTTCGATGGCCCTCCCAGTCCTTAAATAATAGGCTGGGTCTCGGGTGTTCGTAACCGACTCGATTTACAAGTAAGGAAACTCTAAACCGACTATTGCTTCGCCAAACTTGGAGGATACTCCATCTTCGTGGGCCTCCCTTCATGGGCTTCATGTAGGCTCTGATAGTTGGGCCTAGTCGATACGTGCACCAGGTACCCTCATGGTAGGGTACCCGATAGGCATACCCATGTCAGTAGCCCCCGAGTACTTGTCTGATTCGAAGAGTCGGGCATGGACTCATACATCATGCACGTTATATTTTTACATCTGTATTTAGAATTCTTATGAAATAGCACATGTTGGCTATGTCGAGTGTTTCATCGACTATGAGTTTTTGCTTATGATAGTCAAGGGATATTAGCTTAGCAGGCCCGGCACACACGACGGATCGGGGCCAGTTAACTACCATTTGTGGCAAAACCATACTAGCTTTCAATCAAACTCGAGTCCCCGGACTCGAATCTGGAACAAACTGGACAGACTCGAAACGCCGTTGAGGTCTTACGGAATCGAACTGCAGTATAATTTTGAATCAACCCAACGCGTCCGTCGGGGATAATTCATCATGTCTGCTGACACGGAAAATTTAAGGATAACGCTGCTGGAGCGGTCCTTAGCCCAGCTCGACTGATCGGCGGGTCTTACCTTTGCACTATGCATGCAGCATCCAAGGATCGTCGGATCAACTCGGGAATATTTTGAGTGTGATTTTGCTTATGAACTTAGTCGAATTTCGTCGACTGACACTTTTGCCATTATTCTATCGGGTGCGCGACAGCGCTCCCGATGGGAGTAGCCCCCGAGATTGTGCTTTATTGCTTGCAATGGAGGATAATCTCAAAATCTTTTACCCTGCACATTTTAGTCAAAGAAATTTTTTGATACGCTCCCGATGGGAGTACGATGCTGCAGTCGAAAGAATTTCGACTGGCCTCTATGACTTTGCTAAAAACCAACCGAGACTTATGCGAGAGACCACCCGAAGATATCATCGAGTGACTTTTATGCCAGTTGTGAAAGAGAGAACAACGTCAGCAATGACGCATTTTGCGACTGCTATCTCTGACAAGCGGTGGCGTGCTTGGAGAGGCTTTGATAAGACGTGACCCTGTTTGTGGGCCCGTTTCTGCAGAGCTGACCAGGGATGACGCCGCGTGGACTTGATTTGACCGTTCTGGCGCGATTTTCACGGGGCGTGATGATGGTTTCCTGGATTCTCGTGCGTAGTGGGCGGAGTGGCCGGCGACGGTTGCTCTCCATGGCTGCCACGTGTATGGCCAGATTTCGCGCGGAGCGTATGCCTTTGTTTTGACGGTTGCGATCGTTTTGCGATCTGTGGTAAATAGGGGGACGGCGCTGGCAGAGTTTTTTACTTGCCATTTGCCCTGCGCCGCCCCTCGTCTCATCTTCTTCCTCGCGCCCACCTCCATTGTTCTGCGCCCAAGCTCTTTGCCTCCCACACCCTCCACTGCCATGGCGAAAGGTGGAGGCTCCAAGCGTGGTGCTGCTGCCGCTGCCGCGACCGATGCGGCCAAGGGCAAGAAACCGTGGCGGGTACATCTGCGTCCACCGCTGCCCTGAAGAAGAACAGCGGGGACTGGGCGAAGTCCACCGTCAAGGACGCCCATTTGCTCAAGCTCCGCGAGCAGGGATATCTGCCACCCGCGGAGCAACTCGCCGTCCGCGCTCCATCGCCCAAGGAGGTATGCCCCGAACCACGCGCCAACGAGCGCGTTTGCTTTGCGGAGTTTGTGTCCAGGGGCTTCTCGCTTCCCCTCCACGACTTTGTTCGTGGCCTTCTTTATGCCTACGGGGTGCAGATCCACGATCTCACCCCAACGGTATTATGCATATTGCGTGTTTTATCACGCTATGCGAGTGCTTCCTTGGCGTCGCACCCAGCTGGGCGCTATGGAAGACCATATTCATGGTGCGACCCAACAGAGGAGGTGGTCGCACCTACCCCGTGGGCGGCTGCGGCATCCAGGTGCGCAGCGACACCCGCTATTTCCGCCTGAAGACCGTCGACTCCGCGCAAGGCTGGAGGAAAGGGTGGTTTTATGCGAGTGTCGAGCAAGACGGAGTCGCCACCTTCTCGACTGCGGCTTACGTCAGGACCAAGGCGTGGGATCACCAGCTCTCAGCCGAAGAAATGGAGGAAGCACGCCCTTTGCTGACTCGAATCGACGGACTGCTGGACAAGGTTACGGGCCTTCACTTGATCGCCACCTTTGTAAAGAGGCGAGTGTGGCCCTCCGCGCCCGAGCGCACCCCATGTGGGCGTATGAGGGCGCGAGTGACTCCACTCGGATGAGCCCAGAGGAACTGTCAAGGAACGAGCTTGTGACGCACGTGCGCCACATCACCAGCCTGACGACAGCCGACCCTTGCAACATCGACTGTCCCGTTACACCATACGGGACGGAAAACCCTTTGCTTGAGGTATGTCTGTAGTTTAATAGTTTGCCACTCGTAGTTTCTACGATATGTGTTTTTTGATTCTGACTTTGCAATTTGTGATATGCTATGCAGGGTCACTCGACTGCTGCCTCCCTTCCTCCTCTGCCTGAAAATGGCGAGACTGAAGAAACACAGGCACAGGTGGTGGACCCGAAAGGGGATCAGTCGCCCATCCCTTCTGCCACCACTTCACATGTGGAGGAGGTCGAGGAGAAGCAGCAGAAGAGGTCCAATCTGAAGACAAGGCCACCTCTGACCAAGAAGTCGATACCGCGCCACCGAAGCGGCGTCGACTGGCCAAGAAGGCGCCTTCTGCTGTAAGTTCACCCGCGAGGGAGCAGGGCTTGGAGGATGACGAGGAATCAGGTCACCACCTGTTTTCCAAGCCGCTCCTTTGCGTGCGTGCTCAACAAGCTCAACTCTTCCTCTTCAGTCGAGTGGTACCCCAGCCTTTGGGGACCAATTTTTGGCGACTCCGAAGATGAGGAAGATGAGGAGCACAGGTATGTGTTTTTGAGTATGATATGAGAATTTTGTGCTGTCACATATTTGTGCTGACCGTCTTTTTGCTTTGTTGTGTTGCCACAGCGCTGAAAACAATCAGCCTGGGACTCCTCCAGTCGAGAATGTTCCAACCCTGGAGCACTCGAATTATGCACCGACTGGAAACGAGGCTGCCCAGCCAATGGCCACTGATGCTGTTGTTGAGGCAGCCAAGGCGGCAACTCCAGATGTCGGGACATCAGTCGCCTCCTGAGCCGTGGATGAACCACGTAAGTAGCTTTTTGCTTGACCCGTTTAGTTGTAGGTCTGTGAAGTTTGAATTTTTGCTGAATCGTGTGCTCGCAGCCCTTCTACCACACCTTGGCAGATTCCGCCAAGGCTTATGTCCAGGTGGAGCAGGAGAGGGACACCATGCGCGCCGAGCTAGAGCGGCTCAGTCGTGAGTTCTCCTTTTTGCTTTTGTTTTGCCGAATTTCTTTTTGCAATGCTTGATTTTGTCGAGTATTGAATGCACGTGATTTTGCTGGGCCAGGCGAGAAGAAGGAGCTGGAAGACGCACTCGCCGCGCAGCGCGAAGAGTCGAAGAAAGAGCTGGCTGCCGCCACCAACTCAGCCGCTGCACGCGAGCGAGGATATGCTGACCAGCTCGCGGCACTCGCGCAGGTCATGGGAGGTGAGTAATCTTTTCTCCTTTTGATATGACGATATAACTGTCGAGTGTCATGAAATGACTTTTGCCTTTTTTGAATTGTGCAGAAGCTGTTGGCGCACCGGCCTCTGCGGACGTGGCGAGTGACGATCTTTCGCTGGAACAGGCTGTGGGCGGCTTAGGCGCCTATGCAACCAGGCGAAAGAAGCACTCGCCAAATCGACGAGCACACTTGGCGCTGTATACCAAGGTGGTGTTCCCGACTGGCGTAGTGCCGTCGACGGTGGATGACTTCGCCGACGTGTTTGGCCCCGGGACGTCCACCATGGCGGGTTTCGCTCGCGCCAACACGGTACGCGGATCCGAGTCCACCATCAAGCTTCTTATGGGACATGGGATAGATTGCGACTACGAGGCAGCACTGTCTGCGTTCCCTCGGAAGCCAGATGGGAAGCCCATTTCTCTGAAGGGGGTGAGCGGAGCCGCCGCGCGACTGGCCGAGGTTTTTATGAACACCATGGAGCGCCGGGCACTCGAGACTGCCAATCGTCTGCTTAGGAAATCGAATCTTAGGTTTAGGGTAGCTGTACCCTTTTGTTTTATGCCTTGTAATGATACCTTCTGAACTGCGCGAGTCTGCGCTTTGTTTGTGCTACCTTGTTTATGCAAACGTCTTTTGCTAATGCTTTCACTCGAAGAGTTGTATGCTTATGACATGAGTTTTAGCTTCTGACACAAACTTTGTGTTTGTGATTATGCTCTTTGAACAGTCACGAGAACCTGCTACTGCGACTAGTTCCTCGCAGGCTCCAATCACCACCCGATCCCAGGGTCAATTGGTAAATGATGCCAAGGTGATGGAGTATATGAAGGCCAAATTTGTGAGAATGGAGCAAGATCTGAAGGACGCCCAGGCTGAGCTGAATCGATTGAGGGCGAGACCCGCGTTGGCCACCCAACGCGAGGAATATGTGCTCGGGGAGATGGATCTTGTGAACAGGCAACTCGAGTGTAAGTTCGAATCTTGCTCTGTTTACAAGCTTTTTGCGTAGCATTGTCCTTTTGATCTGACTGGTGCGCCCGTGTTTGTAGGCTTTGTCGACAACTTCCAGGCTGAAAAGATTCGCGTGGAAGGGCGTCTGGATAGCGTGGTTGACGACCCTACGACTGGGCGTCAACACTTTTGGCTTGATAGGTACCATGCCCGCATACTCGCCACCCTGAAGGATCGCGTCTGGCGAAGTGCTGAACTGCTGGAGTTATGCCGGGCAGCGTTTATTCGCCTGAACGAGACTCTTTTTCCTTCGGGGCCACAACCACAAGGGATTCGTGCTTGTTGAACATCTTCCGCAAACAAATCCCATTCGAGAGTTGCTGTCTCAGAGACTTGTGATTGGAGCCAACGCTGCAATGGCGTATATGCGTAGTCGAAAACCAAGGTTGGTGTTGCGGACACCTGCAGCCGGAGAGGTTCTCGAACAAAAAGACCTGGATGACACGATCCAAGCTGCGGAGACACTAATCGAGTGCACTCGCGAACAGCTTTGCGGTCCCGAGCTGCCCGTAAAGGACGAGCCTGAGGATTAGAATAGTTTGCGAGTGCAATTTTTGTATAGGGGGCAGCCCCCGAGTGTAATTTTTGACTCTTTGTATATTGTATAGTTTGTATACTTTGATTTTTTGTCGAGCCCCCGAGTCAGTCGAGCGGGGTTTGTGAAATATGTGTTGGTTGTGAACCAATGACTGTGCAGCCCCCGAGTATTCGAGTGCGGCTGCAGAGTTTTTGTGTTTTTGTTTGGATCCTTGTTACGCAGCCCCCGAGCATTCGGGTGCGGCTAAGGCATTGTGTTTCTGCAAGAGCGAGAGCTCATTTGATAACACAGCCCCCGAGGGTTTCGGGTGCGGTTAAGGTATGAATTATGCGGGTAGTAGTACAAAGAAGTCGAAGGAACATTGATTTTATTCCTCTTTTGAATGTTAGGCTGCAGGCCGCCTCATTAAAAACCTTCCAGTCCCCTTAGGTACCCTGGTAAGGAAAAGAGCGCGTCTGAAACCTGCAGCCATCCGACATATAGCCTATTACATTGTATGACTGTGAGCACTTTATGCGTAGAAACGGCGCAGATGCGCAACGTTCCAAGGATTATGAGAGAGTTCGCCTGTCTTCGCGTGCTTCAGTCGATATGCGCCTCCACCAAGGACCTCCGTGATGATGAAGGGACCTCCCATGGGGAAGCGAGCTTGTGCACCTTCTTTTGCTTCAGTCGAAGAACCAGGTCGCCACACAAAGGACCTGGTTCGCAGTCGACGGCTATGGTAGTTGCGGAGATCCTGCTGGTAAACAGCTGTGCGGGCCAAGGCCGTGTCTCGCGCCTCATCGAGCAAGTCGACTGCGTCTTCGAGTGCTTCTTCCGTCTTCTTCATTGTATGCTTCAACTCGTGGCGCATTGAACCTTACATCTGATGGCAGAATTGCCTCTGCACCATAGACCATGAAGAATGGGGTGAACTGCGTAGAAGTGTTGGGAGTTGTGCGTAGGCTCCATAGCACAGATGGTAGTTCTTCGACCCAAGCACCCGCAGCTCTTTTGAGTGGCACCAGGAGGCGCTTCTTGATCCCACTCGTCACAAGTCCGTTGGCCTTTTCGACTTGGCCATTGGATTGTGGATGTGCCACGGATGCGTAGTTGAGCGTAATGTCCTGCTCTTTGCAGAAGGTTTTGAACTCCTCAGCCGTGAAGTTTGTGCCGTTATCAGTGATGATACTGTTTGGGACACCGAAGCGGTAGATGATGCTCTTTATGAAGTTGACTGCCGTAGTAGCAGTCGAATTTGTGATGGGGACCGCCTCGATCCACTTTGTGAACTTGTCGACTGCCACCAGTAGGTGAGTATGCCCGCCATGCGATGATTTTTTGAGTGGCCCAACCATATCGAGCCCCCATTGGGCGAAAGGCCAGGCCAGCGGTATAGTCTTCAACGCCGATGCGGGTGCGTGCGGCCTTGTTGCGAATTTCTGGCAGCCGACGCACCTTTTGACTATGTCCTCCGCGTCTTTGAGTGCTGTAGGCCAGTAAAACCCTGCGCGAAAGGCTTTGGCTACGAGTGATCGACTGCTGGCGTGATGCCCACAGGTACCTGCATGAATGTCTCGAAGTATGGCTTGGCCATCTTCGAATGCGATGCATCTTTGGAACATACCTGATATGCTGCGCTTGTATAACTCGCCGTTGATAACGGTGTATGCTTTTGATCTTCGAGTCACGCGTCGGGACTCGGTTATGTCATCTGGTAGCTCGCCACGGAGTATGTAAGCCAGAAAAGGTTGAGTCCAGTTGGCTCAATGAGAAATACCTCGACTGGGGGGTCCTCTGTGCTAGGCACTTTGCTTTTGGGTGGCGTAGTCGACGGAGGAGGCTCTCGTTTCTCCTTGATAGATCTGTGTTCGATGCGCTCGAGGAAGACACCAGGTGGAATTTGTGCGCCAGTTGAGCCAAGATTGGCTAGCATGTCTGCTTCTTCGTTACTTTCCCTTCCTATGTGCCTCAACTCGCAGCCCTCGAAGCTGCCCTCCAGTGTGTTGTACAGGTCGCGATAAGCGATCATGTTGTCCGCGATTGCGTCGCAGGCCTTCATTGTTTGCTGCACCACGAGATTGGAGTCGCCGTAGATCATCAATCGAGTGCACCCAAGTGCTTTTGCCATCCGCATGCCATGGATCAGGCCTCGTATTCAGCCTCGTTATTGGAGGGTAGTTTGAATCCCATCTGCAAAACATAACGTAGCTTGTCCCCTTTTGGTGATATGAGGATGACGCCTGCGCCTGCGCCTTCGTGTTTCTTGGACCCATCGAAGTACATGGTCCAGGAATTGGACACGTCTGGTGCTCCAGGTAATTGGGCCTCTATCCACTCGGTTGTGAAGTCGGGTAGGACTTGTGCTTTGATAGCCTTCGGGTGCTCGTACTTGATGTCTCTTGGAGCCAGCTCGATGAGCCATTTTGCGACTCGACCCGTTGCATTGGGGTTTGTGAGGATATCACCGATTGCTGAGTTACTTACCACGGTGATCGGGTGCTCGGTGAAGTAGTGTGTCAACTTCCTTGAGGACATGAATACAGCGTATGCCAGCTTTTGATAGTGCGGGTACCGCTGTTTTGATATGGAGAGAACCTCGCTTAGGTAGTAGACTGGACGTTGTATGCTTTGGATGTGCCCCTCCTCCATGCGTTCGACTACCAGTACGGTGCTCACCACCCTGTTTGTAGCCGAGACATACAGGTAGAGTGGTTCCCGTTCCTTAGGTGCGACGAGGATCGGAGGGCTTGTGAGGATCCGCTTGAGATCTGTGAAGGCTGCTTCAGCTTCTGGCGTCCACTCGAACTTGTCCGCCTTCTTCATCAGTCGATAGAATGGTAAGCCTTTTCACCCAGTTTGCTGATGAATCGACTGAGCGCTGCTACTCGTCCTGCTAGTTTCTGCACATCATGAAGCTTTGAAGGCCTTTGCATTGTGAGGATGGCCTGTATTTTCTCCGGGTCTGCTTCGATTCCACGGGCAGAGACTAGGTACCCTAGAGCTGCCCGGCTGGAACGCCGAACGTACACTTCTTAGGATTGAGCTTGATATGGAAGCGTTTGAGGTTTGCGAACGTCTCCCTCAAATCGTCGAGTAGTGTGTGTTCTTCCCTTGTGGTAATGACAATGTCATCCACGTAGACCTGGACGTTGCGTCCGATTTGCTTTTTGAGGCAGTCCTGCATCATGCGCTGGTATGTTGCACCCGCGTTTTTGAGCCCAAAGGGCATAGTTGTGTAGCAGTAGACCCCGAGTGGGGTTATGAACGCCGTTTTTTCTTCGTCTTCTTGCTTCATCCTTATCTGGTGATAACCTGAGTAAGCATCCAGAAAGGAGAGTCGTGCGCATCCGGCGGTGGAGTCGACGATCTGGTCGATTCGGGTAGCGGGAAGTGATCCTTTGGACAGCACTTGTTCAGCGCTGTGAAGTCCACGCACATCCGAAGGATGTCTGTATGCTTCTTTTCTACGAGTACGGGTTGGCCACCCATTGTGATTTCTTGATTTCCCTAATGAATCCTGCTGCGAGTAACCGGTCGACTTCAGATTCGACTGCGGTTCGCTTTGGGCCGGAGATTCGACGCATCGTTTGCTTGACTGGCTTTGCATCTGGAAACAATTGGAGAGAGTGCTCGGCGAATTCCCTGGGAATACCTGGCATGTCGGCTGGACACCACGCAAATATTTCCCAGTTCTCACGGAGGAATTCGACGAGCGCGCCTTCCTATGCGATAGGCAGGCTCGAAGATATGTTGACTGTCTTGGACGGATCGGTCGGGTGCACCTGATGCGACCTTGTGTCATTTGTAGCATTGAAGGATCTGTCGACTGCCAACTTCTTATGCTCTGGAAGGAGTGTGCGGTCGTTGGTAATCGCCAAGTCGGCGAGTGATTCTTCCACCCCGAACATCTCGGAGATTTTGCTGAACTCGCGGTCGCAAGCATCGGACCTTTGAAAGTTTCCACGGACAGTGATGACTCCCTTTGGTCCTGGCATCTTCAGCGTGAGGTACGCATAGTGTGGCACCGCCATGAATCGAGCAAACGTCGGGCGACCAAGAATAGCATGGTATTGTGATTTCCAGTCGACGACCTCGAACTCAATCGACTCTGTCCTGAAGTGGCTTTGTCCCCGAACGTAACGTCGAGTTGTATGGTGCCTTCTGGGCTAATTGCTTTGCCAGGAACAATACCGTGGAAGGTATTTGAAGATTTTGGGAGGTTTTCGACTGACCTGTTCATTTTGCGGAGCGTGTCCGCGAAGATGATGTTTATGCCGCTGCCTCCATCCATGAAGACCTTGGTCATGGCGTAGCCTCCTATTTGCGCGTCGAGTACCAGAGCCGCGTGCCCTGGTCGAACTACAGCTGGGGGATGATCCTCTCGACTGAAGCTTATGATGGTTTCCGATCCCTTCAGAAATCTGGCACGGCAGGAGGTGCCATGACAGCCATGTTCACTTGTCGAGTGATTAGCTTTTGCTGCCTGTTGGAGGGGCGACCCTTTTGTATCATGTACATCTGCCCGTGGGGCTGTGGATATTGATCATCTTCCGCCCGTAGTACGGGTTGTATGGCACCTGCGAGGTTTGCGCCTGGAGCAGGCTGTGGTGGTGGTTGCGGTGGCGGCTGTGGCGCCATGAGAGCGGGCACAGCGTTCGGCTGTGGTGCGGGTGCAGGCGTGGGCTGAGCAGGTGCTGGGCCGTACCTTTTGAGTCGTATCATGTAGTCAGTCGCCATTTGGTCGAATTCCCTGCAGTTCCTTAGGGTGTGATTGGAGCGTAGTTTTCCGTCGTCCCCCTTGAAGAGGTGGAATCTGCACCAGTCGTCCATCTTTTCCTCGAATGACCGCTCGGGTTTTGCGTCGCTACGTTTGCGCCATTCTTGCCTTTTGTAGCTGTCGCTCCGCTGCTCGCGATCTCGACTGTCCCGTCGATCATCCGAGCGTCGATTGCTTCTATCTTGGTCTTCCCGGTGTGTGTATCCAGCCGCCATGAACTCGGGTCTGTTATCGTCGT
Source organism: Poa pratensis (assembly GCA_947311845.1). Lineage (NCBI taxonomy): Eukaryota > Viridiplantae > Streptophyta > Magnoliopsida > Poales > Poaceae > Poa > Poa pratensis. The sequence goes on from CAMZMU010000083.1 coordinate 32,312,943, forward strand.
AAGGACGTTGGAACGTTTGCGCCTGCGATCTTCTCTGTATGAATCTCTGCGGCTCGACTGCCGCTTTCGTAGTTGTCGCGTGTTGGGGAAGCACGGGATCTGCGTACAGAATCCTCTCCATCTGCCCACTCAGTCGCAACTTTGATGAGGTCAGCCAGGGAGGTTGGCTTTTCACGACCAAGTGCCTCTTTGAAGTCCTTCCTGGCGAGACCTTGTATGAAGGCATCCATGGCCCTGTCTTCTGACACTTTGCCAACCGAATTGCGTATTTCGGTCCACCGCCGTATGTATGATCTCAACGACTCGTCTGATCGTTGAGTGCATGTCCTTAATTCCTCGAATGTCTTCGGGCGCTCACACAGAGGCTCGAAGTTTTTGATGAAGTCTCTGCGGAAATCGTCCCACGAGTCATATGATGATGGAGGGAGCGATTGAGCCAGTCGCGGGCAGTTCCTTCGAGCATAAGTCGTATGTACTGCATCGCCGTGGTGTTCGTGCCACGCTGGCATGCCACGGCGAGTCTGTAATCTTCTAACCACCCAGAAGGTTCTTGGCGACCGTTGTACTTGGGTTGTTCGCCTGTCAACTTGAACCGTTTGGGCATCCGCGTCTCACGGATGCGTCGAGTGAAGCACAATGCTCCGCATGGCTCTGGTTCACGATCAGAGTATGAATCGCTGCTATAGGATCTTCGAGATCTGCTTCTGCTGGACCTGTGCCGGCGCGTGCTTCTCCTTCCTTCATCCGAGTGGTGGCTGCGACCACTGCGATGATGTGCTGCGTGTCGTGAGTCGACTATGTCGCGATCGCGATTCCTTGCTGGAGTTTTTCTTCTGGCTGTATAGCCTGTGCCGCTAGAGCTAGCGATTTGAGTTGTTGGCGATGCAGGGCTGCGTTAGGGTCATTCGCCGGAGGTTGCATTGCCTTGAGGTAAGCACCTACGGAGAATAATGCACCCGCAGCAGTTTTGGGCACTGGGATTCCATTAGCGTCCTCTGTCATGAACGACAGGTTACGGGTGATTGCTACCCTTTCATGTTCTGGAAGGCTTGCCAACCGCGACCTGGGTCGTGGGGTTGGTTGCATTGTGGACCCGAGGGATTGCTCCCTTCTTCGGGCACTCGAGAGGCTGGCTTGCCTTTTGCGCTCCTCGAGCGTCGCTCGGTAGTTTTGCAGTCGAATTGACTCCTGCCAGTTGAAGTACTGGAAGGTCAACATCTCCTCTGGGGTGGAATTTGGTGGCATCATTGTGCACTCCTTTATGACTTTATCTGCTTTTGCTGCCATCTCCTCCGTGATTGTCAAGGTTGTGACCCCATCCGGCATGGTTACCGTGCATGGGAATTGTGCAGGCCTGCGAGCGGCTGCGTCTGCGGATGATTCTGCGGTGAAGGCCACGTAGACCTGATGGGGCGTGACCCGAGGACAGGTGTATGTGCTGTCGATTCCAGTCATGGACTCGACGTCGCCGTCGAGGCTCATGTCAGAGCCAGTGTGTTCATCGAGTAGATCTTCGAGGCGAATCTCGTTGTCGCGTGCTCATCGCCTATGCTCATCTCGGTGTTGGCGAGGCCATTATGGATGTCTGAGCCGAGGTTGGTGTTGGTGAAGATCTCCGAGTCGACGTTGCTGTCGTTATGAATCGCGGGCTCGTAGAAGTCGTCGAGGGAGATCCCGCAGTCGAAACTTTCGTCGAGTGGTAGGTTGAAGTCGACGTTGCTTGTGCGGTATGCTGATTCTGCCTCCTCGCCTTGGAGTTCCGTCATCATGAACCTGTCGATCTCGCCGGTCGACATGGTTGTTGCGGGCGAGCAGGCTTCAGGAATCGACGACGGGGCGAGCGCAGTCGACGGAGCCTCGAGTGCGCCCAGCACCGGTTGTTGCGGATCTGTCGAGTCCTGCGTACCAAGATTGTTTACGAAAAAATTGAATGCTCCAACAGTTAAGCTCAAACCTGATTCAAGGCCAGAAAACGCCTCCTGAAGCTCTGGCGAGTGCGGATTGAAATTCATTGGAAGAGCAGATGCGCTTTTTGCGGGTGAAGCGGGCAGGCCGCCGCTTTTCGAGTAGATCGGCGAGTCGCCGTGTGTCGCCTGGATCGGCGAGTTGCTGTTTGCTGACATGGCCGGCGAGTTGCCGTTTGCAGATGAGATCGGCGAGTTGCCGTTTGCTGGTGTGATCGGCGATTTGCCGTTTGCTGTTGGGACCGGCGAAACTTCGAGTCCAGCGCTATTCTTTCCCACAGACGGCGCCACTTGACGAGGGGTAGACTCATCAAGACCCATGGTTAAGGTCCCTAGGTTATGAATATGGGGGAGAGAACGTGGTAGAGCTGGAAGTATCGTCGGCTGACAAGCAGGCAAAGATTTTACCCATGTCGGGGGGCTGCCCCCGGGTAGGGCAAAGATGATGTGTTATGAACAGTTAAGGTCTAACCGGATCAAGGAAAGAAGAGCCGGCTAAGTTATCCGGGTCGGATCTCAAGGCGATTCGGTCAGTCCTACTTCAAGCCAGTGAAAGAAAAGACCAAAGGGGATCCGGTGAGGTTTAACCGGATCCAGGAAAGAAGAGCCGGCTAAGTTATCCGGGTCGGTCAGGAAGGACCCGGGTAGGGCAACTCGGATGATGCACAGGGGCCAAGTAATGTCAGTAAAAGTCACGGGCACTGTAAGGTTACTGACCGGGGCTCAGAAGACAGCAAGGTGCTGCCACAGGTTTTCCGGGTCACAAGCCCCTAGGCGCTGACTCGGCCTATTCGGGAAAGGGGCAGTGGCTAGGCTACTGTGGTCTACACTGCCTTAAGCTCAAAGAGGAAAGATAAGCCTGTGGTGAACAGAGGGTGAGCTGGGCTGAGTGACAGTGGCCAGTGTTTGTCCTGTTCTCCTTGTCCATGCCATTGTCCTCTGCGGCCAGGGGCAAAAGGGTAATTCGGTTACTGTATATAGGCAACACCACCTCCTCCTGTGGAGGGATCGACCATTGTGAGCATCATTTCCCCCCCAAGCTTCATCTTCTACCTGGAGCTCTCTCCATTGTTCATCATACAGCTCAAGGAGCGCTCTGTACTTGTAAACACTTGAGATATAAGAGAGTAGGCTAGAGCTGCAGTAGGGGTGTTACCTCCACAAGAGGGCCCCGAAGCAGGGTACATCGTGGTGTTCTTCGCTGTTCTTGGTTTGCTTTGTTCTTGTTGTTTCCTGCGAGGTTCTTGTTTGATCTTCATGCGTGCTTCATAGCGCGCAAACCCTCCCCGGTTCCCCCAACGCCCAAGCGAGCCCACACTTAAGCCATACCCATGGCATCTGCCGTGACACCACCACGACAGTTGGCGCCCACCGTGGGGCAAGCATTGGCGTTGGCTGGGGTTTCCATCCGGACGGGCTCCGTCACTGGTGCCGGCGAGCGGGTCCTCTCCGGGCTCGTGTGCAAGCTCGGCGAGTTCAACTTCATCAGCGACAACGCGGGGTGCTTCTCCAACAAGCCCTTCCCCGCGGATGGCTTCCTCATGACGCTGGGCAGCTTCGTCACCTACGTCGCCACCGAGCCAGTTCGCGAGTACCCGGCGCAGGTGCTCGTGGCTGCGGATCCTCCCTCTTTCCGCGCAGCTCGCGGAGGGCGTAGCGCTCGCCCTGGGAGCAGCGTGGAGGTCATGGTGGCTGCCGCAAACGCTGCTGCTGGCAAAGGAGGTGCCAGCACGAGCGTGCCAGAGGAGCTGGCCACGCCGTCGATCCGGCTGACAAGCCGACCCGGACAGCTAAGTTCCCTAAGGAGAAACCCGATCCGGTTGGTCCCCTTGGCATGTCAAGCAGGGATGCTTCCTTAGAGGGTATCTTGGAAAAGCTAGCTCGGCCAGTGGCTCCTGGAGCAAATGTTGATCTTACTGTAGCTCAGCTAGAGGCAGAGCGCCTGAGGTTGCAAAAGAGGCTCGGTTAGTGATAGAGTCTAGGCAAGAGTTTGATAGAGATCTGAGAGAATACAATGCTGCCAATGGTATCACAGATGGCTTTACTCCTGTAGTGCACCGCTCGCGCAAGAAAGCCGAGTTGCGTAACAGAGGCAAGGACCTCAACGACGAGTTGGCTAGAGCTGCAGGTTCGAGCTCAAGTAAAGCCACTAGTCATAGGTCCGGAACAGGCAAGCCGGTTTATAGCTCCCCGGCTAAGAATCTTAGGGCTGCAGCAGCAGCACGAGCCGAGTTAAGTAACCTGACCGGGGACGCTTGGCGCAAGCAGGCGGAGAGAGTGAATGAGCTAGTGGATGTGTGCAACAGGCAGAATGAGGCCTACCGGAAAGCTAATCCGGATGCTGGTGGTTCCCGGGTAGTTGTCTCGGTTAGGGCTGCTAGCCAGAAATCTAAGGGGCAAGCGTCCTCTCCGCATGTTGGATTGACCGAGCCAAAGTGTGAACTCGGGTAAGAGCAAGCAGCTGCAAACTTATGATGCGGTATATGCGAGCAAGCAGCTTGCAGCCCAAGGAAAAGGTGGACAAGACAGAAACAGTGGTGGTCAAGGCAATCCGGGTACTGGAAGGGAAATTCGGCTGGCCGAGGTCAACCACCTCGCCACCCCGGACAGCAGGTGATGGCACAGGTGCAGCAGCAAAGTGGTGGCCAGGTGGGCTACCGCTATGACGATGGCAATTCGGCTATGGCGCGAGCCGGATACCAGACGTATGACAATGCACTGGCGTCGAGACTGGGGCCTCGGATGTTGGATCCGGATGATCAGCGTCTCAGGTTGGACAGAATCTACCAGTCCGAGAAGTTGGAAGAGCAAGGCCCACCGGGTCCACCATGCTTTGGACCTCGGATAATGAATGAACCAAGTGTGCCGTTGTTCCAGCTCGGCCGCAACACGAAGCCGTATAATGGCAGCACCAAGCCACAGGATTGGCTGACGGACTATGTATCATCAGTGCACATTGCGGGGGGCAATCGCCGATGGGCGGTCCGGTATCTCCCGCATATGTTAGAAGGTCCAGCCCGAATTTGGCTGAATAACTTGCCACCGGGTAGTATCAATTGTTGGATGGATTTGGAACAGGCGTTTAACAGCAACTTCTCCAGCACCTACAAGAGGCCAAACCGACCTCAGCTCCTGGCTGCGTGCAAGCAGGAAGAGAGGGAGACAGACCGAGAGTATTTGACTCGGTGGAGCAACATGCGCAATTCTTGCGAAGGTGTAGTGGAGGAGCAGGCCATTTCATGGTTTGCACAGGGATGCAGGCATGGTACACCACTTTGGCAGAAACTCCAAAGAGATATGCCGAAAACCCTGGCAGATATGATCCGGATAGCAGACACGTATGCGCTGGGTGATCCAACACAGCCCGCATTGGATGCAGTGGGAGCAAACAGGAGGCAACCGGTTAATAACCGAGTTGGACCATTAAGGCCCAGTGACCGACATGAATTCGGTTACAAGAGAAGAGATCCGGATTACAGGTATGGTTCGGATCAAGTTGCTGCAGTAAACATGGATCAACCCGGTGGAGGAGATGCGCAGAGGCAGAAAACTGATGGTCCGGCTTGGAGGCCGAATCAAGGTGCTTGGCCGAAGAAAGTGTGGGAGGGACCAAGTCCACCTCTGACTTTTGAGTCCAGATTGGATGGGCCTTGCTGTTATCACACCACTGATCCGCGCAAACCGGCTAATCATTCGACCCGGAACTGTAGTTGGCATCACCGCATTCAGGCGGAAGGTCAAAGAGGACCACCTCAGAGAGGCGCTCCTAGACCGAATTTCAGGCCAAACATGCCGCTAACCGGAGCCAATGCGACCCCGGTCAACGCTGGAACTCCAAGGCCAGCAGCAACGAAGCCGGTTAACCTGGTGAACATGGGAGGCAGTGACAATGGTGATGGCCCAAGTAGGCAAGGTGGATACCCTGGGAATGATTACAAGGAAGCACATCAGAGTTATGTGGTTTTCGTGACCGAGCCAACTGACAAGAAAAGTCAGTTGAGACGAGCAAAGGAGGTGAATGCCGTGATGCCAGCAGTTCCAAAGTACTTGAACTGGTCTGAGCAGGAGATCACTTGGAGCAGGGCGGATAACCCAAGGATCATGCCAAGCCCAGGGAACTATGCACTGGTGGTGGATCCAACTTTGGTTGGACCCAAGCTGAACGTGAAATTTAGCCGAGTCTTGGTCGACAATGGCAGTGCCATAAACATCATGTATCGGGACACAATGGTCAAGTTGGGTATTTCGCCGAATCAGTTGCAACAGAGCAGCTGTACTTTCCATGGCATAGTACCCGGGGTATCTTGTTCCCCCATGGGTAAGATCTGGGTAGATGTGTTGTTCGGTACCAGGGACAATCACAGACTTGAGAGTCTCGAGTTCGAGGTGGTGGATTTGGAAAGCCCATACCATGCTCTGCTTGGCAGGCCAGCATTAGCCAAGTTCATGATATCTACTCATGTGGCCTACCTCAAGATGAAAATGCCTGGCCCGAATGGTGTTATCACCGTTGCGGGAGACTACAAGAAGGCCATACAGTGTGCTACAGTTGGTTCTAACTTAGCTGAATCACTGGTGATACAAGCTGAAAAGAGCAAGATGCACGAGGTGGTGGCAATGGCGAAGTCAGCTCAGTTCGGCGTGCTGGCCATGACCAATCCGGATGCGGCGCAACATTTGAGGTGCCCAAGGAGACGAAGAAGATCCCCATTGACCCGGAGAACCCGGAGCGCATGGCCATCATTGGAGCCGGTGGGCGAGAAATAGGAAAGCGCGCTCTGCCACTTCCTCCGTGAGAATCGGGATATCTTTGCATGGTCAGCTAAGGACCTGCCTGGTGTTCCGAGGGAGTTGGCAGAGCACTCTTTGTTTGTCAGGCCGGATGTGAAACCGGTTAGGCAACCGACTCGGCGTCTTTCAGATGATCGAAGAAAAGTGGTGCTCGATGAGCTGGCTAAGCTACTGGCAGCCGGATTCATTATGGAGGTGTTGCATCCAGACTGGATATCTAATCCAGTTCTAGTAGAGAAGAAGAAGGACGAACCAGCTGTGGTCAAGGTGTGGCGCATGTGCATCGACTTCACCAACCTAAACAAGGCGTGTCCGAAGGATCCATTTCCTTTACCTCGGATTGATCAAGTGATCGATTCTACTGCTGGGTGTGAGTTGTTGTCTTTTATTGATGCGTACTCTGGTTTTCACCAGATACCACTGAACCCTAAAGATCAAATAAAGACTGCTTTTATTACCCCGTATGGGGCGTATTGCTATCGTGTCATGTGTTTCGGTTTGAGAAATGCTGGTGCAACTTATCAGAGATGTATGCAAAAGTGCTTGCATTCTCAAATGGGTAAAAATGTGCAGGTGTATGTGGATGACATTGTCATCAAAACAAAAGAAAAACGTACTCTCCTCGAGGATCTCGAGGAAACATTTGTGAACTTGAGAAAATATCGGTTAAAATTGAATCCGGACAAGTGCACCTTTGGTGTCCCAGCTGGAAAGTTGCTTGGTTTCCTTGTATCGAGCCGAGGTATTGAGGTGAATCCGGCTAAGATCCGAGCCATAGAAAGAATGAAATTGCCTAAATGTCTAAAAGATGTACAAAAATTCACCGGGTGTTTAGCCTCGTTGAGTCGGTTTGTGAGTCGGCTAGGAGAAAAAGCCTTGCCCTTGTATCAGTTAATGAAAAAGAGCACCGGGTTCACATGGACCCCGCAAGCAGATTCGGCTTTCAACGAATTAAAAAAGATGTTGTCCACTGCTCCAGTTTTGGCATCACCTTTGCCGAATGAGCCAATGCTACTTTACATTGCGGCCACTAACCGGGTCGTAAGTGTGGTCATGGTGGTAGAGCGAGAAGAGGATGGTAAATCTGTGCAGAGGCCGGTGTACTATTTGAGTGAGGTGATCTCAACTTCGAAGCAAAATTATCCTCACTACCAAAAGATGACATATGGTGTGTACCTGGCGGTCAAGAAGTTGAAACACTACTTTCAAGAGCATCCGATTACAGTGGTATGTGAAGCTCCAATTGCGGAGATCATTGGGTGCAAAGATGCAACTGGCCGAGTTGCCAAATGGGCGATAGAAGTGTCTCCTTACACACCGCATTATGAGAGAAGAGATGCTATCAAGTCTCAGGCTTTGCCGGATTTCCTTTGTGACTGGGCTGAGATGCAATATGACCACCTAAACCGGATTACAATTACTGGAGGTTGCACTTTGACGGTTCCAAATGCAAAATCGGGCTAGGTGCTGGGGTGGTGCTCACATCACCAAAACAGGATCAATTGCGATATGTATTGCAGATTCATTTCTCAGCGTCAAACAATGTAGCCGAGTATGAGGCACTGATCCATGGGCTTAATGTGGCTCGGGACATCGGCGTTCGCCGGATTGTGTTTCGGTGATTCGGATTTGGTCGTGCAGCAATCTTCTGGAAATTGGGATGCTCTTGATGCCAATATGGCACTGTATCGGTTTCATGTTCAGAAAATTTCGGGATTTTTTGAAGGCTGTGAGTACAAGCATATACCTCGGCTGGAAAACCAAGCTGCAGATGTTCTGTCAAAACTCGGGTCGTCTAGGGAGGCAATCCCACCCGGAATATCCTTGAATCATCTAAGGGTCCCTTCAATCAAACCTTCGCCTGATTCCGAGTCGATTTTTATTCCCAAGCAAGAATCCGAAGCTATTCCTATGAATGTTGATGTGGAGTATATCGAGGAAGACCCGGGGACGGCATGCCCGGACTCGGGGACTGCTCACACAGATTCGGAAATGCTAACCGAGTCTTGGGAAAGAGGAGCAGAGATGAAGATGAGGATAACCGGATTGTGGGGAATGGCAGAAGCTGATAGAAGAAATAATGGCGGCCAAACCTGTGGAAGAAAATGAGCACTTGTTCCCTTTGCATCCAGTACCAGAGTGGGCTGAAGAGATCATGAAGTTCATCGAGGAAGGAAGCTTGCCAAGCGATGAGACCAAGGCTAGGCGTGTCCAGAGGAGATCCAAGGCTTATACCATCATCAACAAGGAGTTATACAAAAGAAGTGTAACCGAGGTGTTGCAGCGCTGCGTGGAGCCAGCAGAGGGCAAGGAGATGCTCCTAGAGATACACCAAGGTGAATGTGGACATCATTGCAGTACAAGAGCCCTGGTGGCTAAAGTGTTCCGGCATGGATTTTATTGGCCCACTGCTCATGCAGATGCGGAGGACATAGTCCGCAGGTGCGAAGGATGCCAGAGATTTGCTAAGCAAACACACTTACCCGCATCGGCACTGAAGACAATTCCTATTACTTGGCCATTTGCGGTGTGGTGTTTGGATATGGTGGGAGATTTCAAGCCGGCTAGGGGCAACATGACACATATGCTGGTGATGGTGGATAAGTTCACCAAGTGGATAGAGGTGAAACCAATACGGAAAGTGGATGGCCGTTCGGCTGTAATCTTCTTGAAAGAAATCATTTTGAGATACGGATACCCTCATAGCATCATCTCGGATAACGGCACAAACTTTGCTGTCGGAGAGTTTGCCCGATTCTGCATGAATAAGGGGATCCGGTTAGACATAGCCTCAGTGGCACATCCAGAGTCCAATGGACAAGTGGAAAGATCAAATGCTCTAGTGTTAGCCGGCATCAAGGCTCGTCTCATTGAACCATTGTTGAAAACTCCGGGGTGCTGGATAGATGAAATCCCATCAGTTCTATGGGGTCTAAGGACTACACCGAATCGGTCAACAGGCTATACGCCATTCTTTCTGGTTTATGGGGCAGAAGCTGTCCTACCCACTGACATAGAATATGATGCACCAAGGGTGGCAATGTACACTGAAACCGAGGCAAAGGAGGCCCGGGAAGATGCAGTGGATCTGCTAGAGGAAGCAAGAGAATTGGCCCTGTCTCGGACAGCAATATACCAGCAAAATCTCAGGCGTTATCATAGCCGAAAGATCAGTCCTCGAGTGTTTCATGAGGGTGATCTAGTGCTGAGGCTGGTGCAGCGCAGCAAAGGCCGACACAAATTGTCACCTCCATGGGAGGGACCATTCATTGTGAGCAAGGCTATGCACAATGATTCGTACTACCTTGTAGATGCACAGGAATCAAGGGAGGATGGCTTGGACAGACCCGGACAGGAAACCAAGCGACCTTGGAATGTAGCTCTGCTTCGACCCTTCTACTCTTAAAGGGCGCAATGTATGTATTTCAATTTATCATGAATGAAATCGCGGTAATCCGAGTCTGGACTCGGGGACTGCTTCGTCCTTATGCATGTGTTGTTTATTACTGTTTTGTTTTTTGCCGTTCGTGTGCCGAATCGCTTTGAACCTTGTTCTAAGCTTCAAGTAATGTATGTTGTGTTGTTGATCTCGTGACTCGACTGACAAACACCAAAATGGTAGTCAAGAGCAGAGATGAGGAATATGGGAAACATGAAAATGGACACGGGGACTCGGTCCAAAACCGATTCGGCACATGTCGTTTACTAACCCCTGTTATTTCTTTTTTCGTTTATGTTGAATGATTCTAAACCACAACTCGTGCGTTTCAAGTATTGTATGCTATGATTCCTATCTTGTGACTCGACTGTCAAAACACCCAAAGAGGTAGACAAGAGCAAAGATTTGGCAAAAGTAGTAAACAAGAAAACAAACTCGGGGACTCGGTTTAAGATGATCCAACATAAACCTTGTCCGGATCGCGTTAAGCATGATAAGCATAGTCTCGAAAGAACTTAAAATAGTCTATTACATCTGCTCCCGGCATACCGGGGATTTAATGTTTTTGTTAAGTACTTCAGGGTGCAGCGGACTCGGTCGCGGCGGACTCGGTCATAGGAGTTTCGGTTGCAGGAACTCCTGTGGTAGGAGCTTCGGTTAGCGGAGCTTCGGGGGCACGGGCTTCAGCTACGGGTGCTTCGGTTGAAGTGGACGCGGTTACGGGAGGTTCTGTTGCTGGAGCAGACTCAGAAGATGGTGGCACTTCGGAAGTAATCTTGACTGGAGAGCTTGAAGGATGGGCGGATTCGGGAATATCCGGATCAGGTGAAGCCTGTTTAGTGATCACAGTCAAGTTAGTGGCTGGAATCACAGGAGACTCGGTTGGAGTTTGTTCGGTGAGCTTGGCCGAGTCGGAGGCTGGTACCTTGCTGGATTCTTCTTCTTCATCAGACCCGCCCTCAGAATCGGCGTATTCTTCAGCGGAGGCATCATCCGATTCCTCTTCTTCAGTGTCTTCTCCATCCGAGTAGACTGGAGCCTCCAGATCAAGATGCTTGGTGCGTGCAAATTCGGCCATAAAGTTGGCGGCTTCTTCACGGATCTTGATCCGGTTGGGATCTGAAGCCCATGAAGAACCCTCGCGAAAGGAGCGCACTTTGGCAAGATCAATCAGCTCATACCAAGACATGATGAATAACAAAGCTGCATCAGCACCAGCGCGGGCGGACGAAGACCTCCACTTCTGTAGCCGGGTCATGGCTTGGTCCAGGTCTCTGATCAGCTCCTCCACAGGCACAACTTGCCGCGCTTCAGGAAATAAGATCCGGTGAGCCTTGAGACTTGCATTGAGCAGACCAATATGGGAATCCTTCAAAGGAGCAATCCGAGCCTTGAGTGCTGTGATATGATCTTCGATGTCCCATGTCTCTGGTAGTGGAGCCTCGGTTAATTTAGCTCTCTCAGCTCGGGCGTCTCTCACAGCCCTGGCGGCTTGAAGCCGGATGCTGGTAAACTCTCCTACAAACAAATAAGCTAATACTGAGTTCAGCAAGAAGGAACACAAGCATATGTATCGGTTAAGGGCAGAAAGAAAAAAGGGATTCGGTGAACTTACGATCCATGTCATCATTAAGGCTAGCAAGTGCAGCAAGCCATTTCGCACTGGCCGCTTTGTGAGCACTCAGTTCTTCTTTAGCCGCTTTGACTTCGGCTTCAGATTCGGCTATGGTCGTTTGAATTTGCTGGTCCAGTTTGGCCCGCTTCTCAAGTCCGGCTTTGAAAGTATCCCGCTCCTTCTGGATAGTATCTTTTTCACGCTTCAGCGTATCCCGCTCTCCTTTAACCTTGTTCTTCACTTTTTCAACTCGGTCAAGCTCTCGCTGGAGCCGAGTCACTTCTGATTTTTCCTCGGATAAGGCGCGTTTGTGCTCTTCTTCTTTCTTGTCCATTTCAAGACAGAGCCCATCGAAGGAAGTTTGGAGCTTCTGGTGCTGATGGGCGAGCTGCTTAAAGAGCTTGCCGCGAGCGGTCATGGTTTCCTGAAAGAAAACAGGCAAACGGCGTCAGAAGAATCTCGGGGACTGGCCCGAGATTAACCGAATCAGTTGAAAAGGAGACTCGGGGACTGGAAGTCCCACGGTGTCCTCGGTTAAGGCAACATTCATCATAATTTTTTTTAGAGATTCAAGCCGAATGACTTTCTTACTCGGAGGAGTATCAGTCGTTCGACCCGAATCTCGGGGACTGGGTATAGTACTGTTTGATTATGTTGAAATAAAAGCAAGGTTCGGATAAATTTACCTCGAACACCCGGTTAGCTTCAGTGACCGAGGTCTGTACAGAGTGTAAGGATTGGAACATCCGACTAGGCCCAGCCGGGTGTGGCGCTGAAGTAGAGAAGCCTGTGGCAAAGTCAGCATCATTCCAAGCTTCAATGAATTGCTTGGCGGACTCGAGCTTATCGCTGCTCGGAGGGCGCGGATTCGACGCGGACTGGCCGAATCGAATCGCTGATGGGGCGGCAGAAACCTTCTTGCTAGCAACCACCTGCTTATCCGAGGTAGTCGGAGTTGTGCCAGAGGCACCCTGAGTCGGCTTGGGTTGCGGTGACGCACCAGAAGTCTGCTTCGGATGTGGCTCCTTGTGCTGCTTCTCGGAAACTTGCTGTTGCTGTTGCTGCTTCTGCTTCTTCTTCTTCTGCTGCTCTTGGTTCAGTGCAGTTTGAGCTGCAGGAGCAGGGCGGGAATCAGGCTTAGGCGAGGACGTAGCCGATGTCTTGGCCTTTTCCTTCTCCAGCTCCTTGAGAGGGCGTGGCCAACTTGAATCTCGGATTGGAGCCGAGGTTTCCTCACACTCCAAGTCGATAACCGGCTCTGAAATGGGAGTCGGCTGGGGAATATTGGTAGTGGTGACACGCGTTGGTGAGGTGGCAGTTCGGTCAGGAAATTGGGTTTCCATGGCCGTATCCAGTGGAGGGATAGGAGAAGAGATGGATGAATGAGTCTGCGCGGTGATGAGGACATCACTGCATAAAGTAAAGCAAACGGTTAACTCGGATAGATATGACTCGGTTAATAGAGGAAGAAAGCAAATAAAGTTCGCTCAATGTTACCCCTTGGTGGTGGGCATCGGTTTGACGCGATTTGGCTTGTCGCCGGACTTCTTCCTTCTTTTTGTCTGTGGGGCATCTGTTTCGGGCGCCTCAGCGCGTTTCCGAGAGGCCTCTCCAGTATCTTGTTTGGCTGGAACACAAGGAGGTGGTTTCCATGAAATCGGAATAGCGTCGATGGGTTCTAAGATGCAGCAATCTTCATCTTCCTCGTCGGAAAGGTGGTGAATGTCTGATTGCTTACCCTTGCGGACTGGCTTGGCACGGGGAATTGGCAAGTAGTCATCCGAATCCGGATCCTCTTCGCCCTCGCGCGGCGGGCTGAGATCCGGTGTCCATGCCTTGGTGGAAAGATCTCCGTCTTCAATAAGTTGACGGTCAAACAGCTACAAAAAAGACAATGCGAATCCGGATCAGGCCAGGATTGTTCGGATGAAGTAAGAGTGGATTCGGAAAGTGGTGAGCTAACCTGTGGAGGAAGTTTTTCCCGGTAGAATGGCTTTACACCCCACCGCCATTTATCCGACATCTCATTGGCAGCAATGGCGTTTACCCGTCTGAAGACGGAAGCTTTGTCAAGCTCGTGTTTGCTGATCCGGGTAGGATCTAGTGCGCCACGCGTGTGGCATATCTTGTGGTCACGCCTTTGAAGAGGGCTGACTCGGCGAGAGATGAAGGTCCGGACGAGGTCGTCAGAGACCATACCCTTCTTCAAAAAATCCTCCAGAGTGGTATGCACTGTCTGAAGTTCAGCAATTGTTTCAGCCGGATTGTAACCGAAGTTCAGTTCGGCTGTGGGCGGCTCCATCCTGAATTCGGGCAGGTTAAGAGCGTCATGGCCCTCAGCGCTCTTTATGTAAAACCAGGTCCTTTGCCATTTCTTCACCGTGTCTAGGCCGGTGACTCGGGGAAAGGCGGATCCCTGCCTTGGCGTGATGCTAACCGAACCGCAAGCGGTCAGCTGTTTCGGCTTGGTACCTGGAATGGTGTGCTTGCGAAGGTGGAAGTACTTTGCCCATATATCCACACTAGGCCAGAGACCGAGATAGCCTTCGCAGAAGGAAGAGAAAGCTGATAAAGAGACAAAGGCGTTCGCCGGGAGGTGGTGAAGCTGCAGTCCGAAGAAGTCCAGAAAGGCCCGGAAGAAGTCACTGGCAGGTAACCCGAGCCCGCGCTCGAAATGCGCTATGAATACCACGCGTTCACCAGGTTCGGGCGCCGGTGCGAGTTCTTTTCCGGGTCGGCGGCAAATGGCTTGGGGCGGTATACGCCGGGTGGCTCGTAGCCATTCCAGATCGTTTTTGGTAACATCAGATCCTTCCCATCTGCCAGGGGGAAGTTTGGCCATAACCGAATCAGTCCTGCAGCAAAAAGGCGGATAACCGGGTCAGGAAATTCGGAATCCATGGGACCAAAGAAGAATCGGATAACATTAAAGCCGAATCAGATCTATGGTGACTCGGCTAATCCTATCCCGGGTAGGGTTAACCGGGTCCGGTGGAGAAGGTGAAGCGGTTGGAAGTCGCAAACATCTTTCCGCAAGTTTCTAGGGTTGGGAAGATCTACAGCGGTGGTAAAAAAGAAAGAAAATCACGGGTAAAAACATGGTTGAACTGCTCCAACGGGGACAAGTGTATCTAGGCCAGTCTATTGCGGAACTTGGACAGAAAATTTGCGGAGTGTGCTACGGCAGGAACACGGGCTTAGATACGCATCAATCTACCAAGAACAGGTGTGTGTATTCCGAGAATATGAACTCGTCACGGTGGCTATGGCGAGAGGAGGAAGAACTTACAGTGCGAATTGCTCGAAGGAGGAGTTCGACGGAGAAACGTCGGAGATGGGCGCGAGGCGCGGCTCCGATGGTCTTGCTCTGGTACGCTGTGCGTCCCTGGCGCGGCAACCTTGAATGGCGAGGTTGCGGCGGCGTCGATGGAGCGGGTTAGTGGGAGTTGAGAGGAAGAAGAAGGGGAAAAACCACCGCGCCCTCTTTATAGCCTCCAGCGGTAACTGCCCCCCACTACCGCGCGGTTACCGGAGCACGGTTAGATCCCTTGCGTCGCGGAACTCTGTGGCAGCTGCTGTGGCCGTGTATTTCAAGCACACGTGGTCACGCCGCAGAATTGGAAGCGGTGGAACGGATCCTATGTGCCGGTCAACGGAGAAAACGAGGAGACGTGGTCTTCTGGTCAAATACACTCAAGTACCCGGTGGATCCGGATAACGAGCTGACAACCCGGGTTATACGGCTTTGCACAGGCTTTTCCTGCCAAATGTCCCGGAAAATTCGGTGACAACTAGAAGTGATCCGGTTAATGATGTTGGTTTTGAATCTGGAACGGCCCTTCAGCCGAGGCTGTAGGACCATACCAGCTTCGGGGACTACTGTCGGGGGGCTGCCCCCGGGTAGGGCAAAGATGATGTGTTATGAACAGTTAAGGTCTAACCGGATCAAGGAAAGAAGAGCCGGCTAAGTTATCCGGGTCGGATCTCAAGGCGATTCGGTCAGTCCTACTTCAAGCCAGTGAAAGAAAAGACCAAAGGGGATCCGGTGAGGTTTAACCGGATCCAGGAAAGAAGAGCCGGCTAAGTTATCCGGGTCGGTCAGGAAGGACCCGGGTAGGGCAACTCGGATGATGCACAGGGGCCAAGTAATGTCAGTAAAAGTCACGGGCACTGTAAGGTTACTGACCGGGGCTCAGAAGACAGCAAGGTGCTGCCACAGGTTTTCCGGGTCACAAGCCCCTAGGCGCTGACTCGGCCTATTCGGGAAAGGGGCAGTGGCTAGGCTACTGTGGTCTACACTGCCTTAAGCTCAAAGAGGAAAGATAAGCCTGTGGTGAACAGAGGGTGAGCTGGGCTGAGTGACAGTGGCCAGTGTTTGTCCTGTTCTCCTTGTCCATGCCATTGTCCTCTGCGGCCAGGGGCAAAAGGGTAATTCGGTTACTGTATATAGGCAACACCACCTCCTGTGAGGGATCGACCATTGTGAGCATCATTTCCCCCCAAGCTTCATCTTCTACCTGGAGCTCTCTCCATTGTTCATCATACAGCTCAAGGAGCGCTCTGTACTTGTAAACACTTGAGATATAAGAGAGTAGGCTAGAGCTGCAGTAGGGGTGTTACCTCCACAAGAGGGCCCCGAAGCAGGGTACATCGTGGTGTTCTTGGCTGTTCTTGGTTTGCTTTGTTCTTGTTGTTTCCTGCGAGGTTCTTGTTTGATCTTCATGCGTGCTTCATAAGCGCGCAAACCCTCCCCGGTTCCCCCAACGCCCAAGCGAGCCCACACTTAAGCCATACCCATGGCATCTGCCGTGACACCACCACGACACCCAGGTTCAGGGCCCTCGTGTGGAGGTAAACACCCTACGTCCTGCCTGTCTGTTATTGCTTTGTGAATATGATGGTTACAAGAGTCCCGGTGAGATGTCGATCTCGCTAGGGTTTTGGTGGCTCTGAAAGTACGTGGTCTGGTTCGAAGGCCCTCCCAGTCTTTAAATAATAGGCTGGGTCTCGGGTGTTCGTAACCGACTCGATTTACAAATAAGGAAACTCTAAACCGACTATTGCTTCGCCAAACTTGGAGGATACTCCATCTTCGTGGGCCTCCCTTCATGGGCTTCATGTAGGCTCTGATAGTTGGGCCTAGTCGATACGTGCACCAGGTACCCTCATGGTAGGGTACCCGATAGGCATACCCATGTCAAACATACAAACACAGTATAACTCCTTCGCTCCCACCATGGCGATAGTATACGCATTTGTCAGCTTCATTAACAACAAAACCAGCAGAGGTTAAAGTTGTATTGAACTTCTCATGCCATTGCTTAGGTGCTTGTTTCAGGCCATATAAAGATTTCAGTAACTTACATACCTTTCCTTCCTGGCCATCTAATACAAAGCCATCTGGCTGTTGCATGTAGATTTCCTCGTCTAGCTCTCTGTTCAGAAAAGCCGTCTTAACATCCATTTGGTGGACGAGAACACCATGCGAGGCCGCCAAAGAGAGTAATACTCGTATAGTGGTCAGTCTGGCCACAGGTGAATAAGTATCGAAGAAATCTTCCTCTTCTTTTTGGGAATAACCCTTGGCCACAAGCCTAGCCATGTACTTTTCAATCGTACCATCTAGTCTAAGCTTCTTTTTGAACACCCACTTACATCCCAATGGTTGACAACCATAAGGATGTTCAGTAATTTTCCATGTCCCGTTAGCCATGATGGAGTCCATCTCGCTACGGACTGCTTCTTTCTAGTAATCAGCATCCGTGGATGCATAAGCTTCTAAAATAGAAGTGGGAGTGTCATCCACAAGGTACACAAGGAAATCATCACAAAGGACTTTGCAGTCCTCTGCCTCTTGCCCCTACCAAGGGTTTCCTTGTCATCCTCCTCAGGATTTTCATCATGTGTTTGTTCATAATATTCCATAGGAATGGCGGGCTCATTAGTCTCTTCAGATTCCTGTCTAGAAGTGCTTTACATATCTCTCATGGGGAAAATATCCTCAAAGAAAGTAGCATCTTTAGACTCCAGAATTGTACCGACCTTCACGTCAGGTACCTCAGATTTCACTACTAGAAATCTATAACCGACGTTATTCTTAGCATAGCCCAAATTAACGCAGTCCACGGTCTTTGGTCCAAGCTTACGCTTTTTAGGGATCGGCACGTTGACTTTCGCCAAACAGCCCCAAGTACGTAAGTATGAGAGTGTCGTTCTTCTCTTCTTCCATTGCTCATAGGGAGTAATGAAAGGACAAGGATGTCGCCTAGAGGGGGGTGAATAGGCGATTAAAACTTTTCCGATTAGGCTTGATAATTGCGGAATAAAACTAGGTGTTTAAATTAACAAGCCAACAACCTAAATAAACTAGGTTCACCTATGTGCACCAACAACTTATGCTAGGCAAGACAAGCAACAAGATGATAGCAATATAGAATACTTCAAGCACGAAGGCTATCATAATGTAAAGTGCATAAGTAAAGAGCTCGGTATAGAAATAACCGAGGCACGCGGAGATGAGGATGTATTCCCGAGTTCCTCCTTTTTAGGGGAGTACGTCTCGTTGGAGAGGTGTGAGGCACCACAAAGGTCGATCTCAATGCCACAAAGGCTCACCCTATTCTCCGATGAACCGCACCACAAAGGATTGGTTCACCTTCCACTATCGGAATCCTTCAAGGCGGAATCCAGAGCCTTTACAACAAAAATCCGAGGCACAACCCACAACTGGATTGGGGGCTCCCGAACGGCTACAAGTGACCACAAAGGTCTCAACCACCACAAAGGTGTCTAGGGTCCAAAGACCCAAGAGTAACAAGTTCACAAACTTTTACTTCCACGAATCCTCGTGGAGAGCACAAACCGATGCACAAAGCAATGGCAAGAGCACAAGTGCTCAAATCCTTCACTCTCAAATCTCACCAAAAGCAACTAATGCTTATGGGGGGAGAAGAGAGGAAGAATAAAGAAGAACTCAACAAATGAAACTCCAAGATCTAGATCCAAAGGGTTCTCCTCACTTAGAGGAGAGATGGATTGGTGGAAATGTAGAACTAGATCTCCTCCCCCTTTTTCCTCAAAGATATGCAAGAATCATGGGAGGAAATGAGGGAGAGGCAAGCTTTCCAAGGTCAACAATGGAGGAGAGAGAGGAAAAAACGTGCTTGGCAAAGCTAGCTGGCTGGAGGTAGGTGAAGGGGTATTTATACCCCTCCCAGAAAAAGAGCCGTTGCAGTCCACTTAGACCGGAGACTCCGGATCAGGAGGGCCGGAGACTCCGGACTGGGCGGAGACTCCGGACCCTGAGAGTGCGGAGACTCCGGCCACGTGCGGAGACTCCGGGGATACTCCGTACCCCTATACCGCACGCGCCGTCGAGGGGCAGAGAAACTTCGAAAGCAAGGGACCGGTGACTCCGGACAGGAAACCACGGAGACTCCGGACCCAGAGGTGCGGAGACTCGGTCAGGAAAACCAGCAAAACAGCAAAGCCTGAAATGCAATAACTTTCTCGTTCGAACTCCAAAACAGGTGAAACCAATTTTGTTGTAAATATTAAGAACTATAAATAGAGTTAAGTTGCCACACATGGGAAGGTGTGGAACTTTCCTCAAGGATAAACCGATAATATTTCTAACATGAAAACGCAACAAGTTTTTCATCCGGACTCCGTTTTCTATGATCTTGGGCTTGCTCCGAAGATAATCACAAGCACTACAAGATCATGCATATACACATCATAGTCCATCATGTGAGGAGGATAACACAAGAGGAGAGTTTGACCTCTCTACAAGAGACGAACCGGTAAAACCTCCAACATCAAAAACACCACAAGATATTCAAATGAAATCCGTTTTTGATGAACTAAAGCTTGGTATGGAGATGAATACAAGCTCTAAATTCTCACATGGATAAAAGCCAAATAAGAACCAAGAAAGATGATCTGCCAAATATGCAAAGGTTTGAGCTCTCCACAAAGATGCGATCAAGTTACTCACTTGAGAGCCCTCTTGATAGTACGTTGTCTATCCTATAACCCGGTCTCCCACTAGCACCACGAGACGGTAAAATAGAAACCCTATCAAGATCATACCTTTGCCTTGAGCATTCCACTTGAGCTAGATGATGACGATCTTGACTCCCTCAAGTTGGAACACCTTTCTTGATTGTGCTTGCTAGCACATGCTTGATGAAGACTTCTCCAAATGCTCCCCCATACTCCATTATGGGAGAGCCTCGGTAAGCTCCATTTCACAAAGAAGATGTCTTGAATCTTTCAAGACATATTTGCAATATGCTCAACTCTACACATGACCATTCTTCATATGAACCCTTGAATAGAGCATTGATCATCATGTAATCTTCTAGAGTCCAACACATGAACTCCAATCTTTTCCTATGGACAAGATCTACAAGAATATCTCAATGCAAACATCAGTCCATAAGGATTTTAATTACCAAAACCACGCATGGGGCAACACATGCACTTTCAAGTAATCTCATTGTCTTTTGTCGGAACTTTATTCAGGACATGACATGATGTCAATATAGCCTCCCCCCACCATGCCTTGGATAAATCCGATGTATCTAACATGGCGTTAACAAAATCTGTTAGAGTACGGTTTTTCTGTTCGGTAACCCCATTTGACTGGGGCGAATAGGGAGGCGTCCTCTCATGAATAATACCATGTTCCGCACAGAAAGAATCAAACTCATTAGAGAAGTACTCTCCACCACGATCTGACCGGAACCGCTTAATTTTCTTTTCAAGTTGATTCTCAACTTCTGCCTTATAGATTTTAAAGTAGTGTAGAGCCTCATCTTTGGTGCTTAACAAATATACATAGCAATATCTAGTGGAATCATCTATCAATGTCATGAAATATCTCTTTCCACCTTTAGTCAACACACATTCATCTCACAAAGATCAGAATGTATGAGTTCTAACGGTGCCAAGTGTCTCTCCTCCACAGCTTTATGGGGCTTGCGAGGTTGCTTTGCTTGCACACACGAATGACACTTAGAACCTTTGGCTAAAGTGAAACTCGAGATTAAATTCAGCTTTGCTAACCGTGTCATACAACCGAAACCAATGTGACAAAGACGTGAATGCCAAACTACTGTTTCATTAACATTTGAATGAATATTGTTCACGACTTTATTACAAAAATCAGCGAGGGAAAAGCGGAACAAGCCTCCGCATTCATAACCTTTTCCAACAAATAGTCCATATTTATAACAACTACTTTATTAGACTCAAAGACCAACTTAAACCCTTCTCGACATAGAAGGGAGCCACTAAGGAGATTCTTCTTGATGGCGGGGACATGCTGCACGTTCTTGAGATACACGATCCTTCCCGAAGTAAACTTCAGATCGACCGTGCCAACACCAAGAATAGAAGGACTTGCGCCATTCCCCATCAGTACGGATCCGTTCCATGTGACCTGATAAGAAGAAAACAATGAGATGTTAGAACATACATGAATATTTTCACCTGTGTCAATCCACCAATCGTTAGACTGACAAACAGAAAATACAGTAAACAAATTACCGTACCCAGATGCACCATTCTCATTGTTACTCACAATCATGTTGACAGACTTGGAGTCCTGTCCTGGTTTCTTGAACTTCTTTGGGCACTTGGGAGCCCAATGTTCCTCTGAACCACATGTGAATCATGCTCCTTTCTTCTTATCCTTGTTGAAGGGCTTCTTACCCTTCTTCTTGAAGTCGGTATTCTGTTGGACACCAGGTTTCCCTTGGGCTTGTGGAAGTTGGAGTTCTTCTGTACAAAATTGGCGACAGAATTTCCCTCGTTCCTTTTTCTGTGCGAGTCCTTTGCTCTCGAATTCTGCTCGACACTCAGATGGCCGATGACATCCTCAACTGAGAATTCACGCCTCTGGTGTTTCAGAGTAGTAGCAAAGTTCCTCCAGGAATTAGGCAGCTTAGCGATTATGCATCCCGTGACAAATTTGTCCGGTAGCACACACTTGAGAAGCTCAAGCTCCTTAGCAATGCACTGTATCTCATGAGATTGTTCCAATACAGAACGGTCTTCAACCATCTTGGAATCGTGGAACTGCTCTATAGTGTACATCTCGCATCCAGCATCGGTTGCGCCGAATTTAGATTCGAGTGCCTCCCACAAGTCCTTGGCAACCCGCACATGTAAATATGCATCAACCAAGTTATCTCGATCACGCTCAGAACGGCTCCAACAAAGACGACGGTGGCACCCCTGAACGCCTTCTCCTGTTAAGGAGCAATCGTTCCAGTGGGAGTTACACCGGCGACCCAGAACACGTTCATCGCCGTGAGCCATAAGGTGGTTTTGGTTTGTCAACGCTTAAAGTATGTCCCCGTAAACGGGGCAGGTTTCAGTGCAGCAGCAAAAGCTTGGATCGAAAATTGCCTACACAGATTAGGTTTTTGGATTGTTGAGGATTTAAGCAATTGTTTGATTAAATTAATCCAACAATAAAACATAAACATGACGTGGGTAGTGCTAATGACATACTGAAATTTGATGATAAAATCATGTACTAGACAGATAGTAGAAACATCTACACAAATCACTAGTACAGCGGACAAGGAAATAATCAAGAGAGGGATAAGCATATTATACCCTCCAGTAGGCCAGTTGGCCGTAGCAGCAGCGGAGGCAGCAACAGCAACAGCGTTGGCAGCCTCTTGAGAGGCAGCAACAGTGGTGTCCTCGGTGCTCATGATGATGGCGAAGTTGATGCAGATGTAGACGAACGTAGGTGAGCAGTCGTGTAGGAGACGCTCCCCAAAAACCTAATCGCCCCTCTCCCATACAGGATGTGGAGAGGCGGGGTTTCGGAGGCCCGCTCTCCGGCAACCGTGTACGCGGAAGGCCAACAGAAACGCACGCAATTAAGAGAGAATTAAGAGCCTGGAAACGGACGTACTTAAGAGCACTTAAGACAAAACATTTCAGCTCACATTCATTCTCCATTAACGCCATTAAGGCAAAACGTTTCCATTGCCGCTCACATTTTTCCTGCGTGATAAAAAGATAAGATCGGCTCGGTGAGATTCCCGTAACCCGCGACGCGTCGCGCCGCGATGAGGCGTGGCGTGGCGAGGCGAGGCGGTCGGCGGAGGAGGAGGAGCGCGCGTGTGGATCACCTCCCTTCTCTTCACAACCAACACCTCATACATGTGGGAGAAGAGCTCGCCTTATAAGTTGGTGTACATCTCTCCCAACTAGCCATGTGGGACTAAACTCCCACCACTTGCCATGGCAGCATGGGCCTTTAGGGATTTTTATGAAATTGTTAGATGGGCCTAAAGCCCACCCTATATTTTCAACAAGACATTTGCATAAATTAACAAATGAAAAATTGGCTACGCAGCATTTTGTTCAAGATAGTGTCTTAGTGCTTGGTTATCCTTCAACCCCTTCTTGGTGAAGTTATGTTAGAGAATCAGACCGCCTTTGCGTTTGGGCGTATTGAAAGGACATGGCACCCCTATGTGTGGTTTTGGTAATTAATGACAATACCTATGGACTAATGGTTGCAATGAGTTATCCTTGTAGTGTTTTTGCCCGTAGGCAATGCTTGAACTCCATATGTTGGATTCAAGGTTCATGACACGAATATATTGATATAATGAAGTATTTGGCATCAAGATCATCGAGGTGTATGGATATATATTTGATATGATCAAGAAGAAGAGTATGTGATGACCAAGTTGTTATTCGAGGAGTTATCCGATGATTGGTCATATGTGAGTTGAGCATATTGCAAGTATGTCTTGAAGAAAAGGATTATGTGATCATTCATTGTTATCTTCAAGACATCATCTATTGAAAAGAGAAGAAAAGATAGAAGGTTGATCAAGATATTGTTCAACACACAAGCTACAAGATGTACCAAGTGGGATCATGTATCTCTTGGTATGGTAAGCAATTGTCCATATAGCTTTGTGAACTAACCCATGATATGTGTGTGGCATTTCTATGTGTGGTTAGGTATCTTTCTATGGGCTTGCATCAAATGAAGATTTCATATAGCCCATGATGGATGACGTCAAGTGGTGATTGTCATCAAGCTTGAGATGTGCAAGTTCAAGATAAGTATCTCAAAGATATCATATGCTTGATGCTTGCCACCCTCTTGGAGATAATGGTCAAGTGAAGTTGTGCCTATGAGAGGCTCTCACATAGTGGAGTATGGGGGAGCAATATGTGAGACTTCACCAAGCGAAGCGCAATCAAGAAAGGTGGTCTACTTGAAGAGATCAAGGTCGACATAATCTAGATCAAGTGGAGTGCGCAAGGCAAAGATATGATCTTGATAGGGTTTCTATTTTACCGGTCTCATGGTGCTAGTTGGGAGACCGGGTTATAGGATAGATACCGTACTATCAAGAGGGGCTCTCATTGAGCTTTAGCGTATCAGTTGGAGAGAGCTCAAACCTTTTCATACTTGCCTTCATCATCTTTCTTGGTTCTTATTTGGATTTTCTCTGTGTGGGGTTTTGGAGCTTGTTGTGACCTTCATAACAAGCTCAAGTTCAACGAAAACGGATTTCGTATGAAAAACTTGTTACATTTTCGGTTTTGGAGTTTCTCCTGGTTCATCTTCTATAGAGAGGTTTCACCTTTCTACATTTGGTTTTATACTCCCTTGTTGTACTATGATGTTTTCCTGCATCATCTTGTCGTGCTCATTGTGGTGATTCCAACGAACCCAAGAATATCGAAAACGGATTTCGTATGCATAAGTTATTGCGTTTCTCGTCCGTGCGTTCCAGGAATTCCGAGCCAGTCGGAATTCCGGACCAATTCCGAACGGGTCGGAATTTTCCGGACCAATTCCGAACTAGATCCGAACTGGCTTTTCAGTACTGTACTCAGTCCGGATTCTAGTTGGTTTTCATCCGGATTATTCTGAGTCAACCGGAATTCCGAACCAAATCCGAACCAATTCCGGATTGCACGAATCTGTACCAAACGGTCAGATTTTTGGGAACTATAAAATGGGGTCTTCTTCCCCAAAGGTTCCCCAACTCTTGAGCACGGTTTTGACCTCCATTGTTGACCCTTTGAAGCTTTGCTATCTCTCTATTCCTCCATGATTCTTGCTTCCAATTAGAGGTAAAAGAGAGAGGAGATCTAGATCTATCATTCCACCAATCAATCTCTCCTCTAAGTGAGGGGAAGCTTTTTGATCTAGATCTTGGAGGGATTTGGTGTTCATCTTTGTTCTTCCTTTCTTCTCCCCCAATAGCATTAGTTGCTTTGGTGGGATTTGAGAGTGAAGAATTTTGAGCACTTCTTGTGTTCTTGCCCATTGCATTGGTTGCATCGGTTTGAATTCTCCACGGTGATACGTGGAAGTTGAAGTTGAGAAGCTTGTTACTCTTGGGTACTTGGGGTGCCCTAGAGCTTGTCCTCTTGGGTACTTGGAGTGCCCCAGACGGTCCTTGTTGATCTCGGAGTTTTGGTGGCCCGCGGGATAGTTGGGAGCCTCCAATTAAGTTGTGGAGTCGCGCCCCAACCTTGTGATTCTTGTGGCTTTGGGAGCCACGGGAATTCGGTGAGAGCCTCCAATTAAGTTGTGGAGTGAGCCTCATCCTTGTACGGGTTCGGTGACCACCCTCAAGTGTCCGTAATCTCCTTCGTGGCACTCTACATTGGTAGAGGCACGAAGGAGATTACGGTGTGCCATTTGACGGCTATTCGGGGATCACTTTGTGACTCCGCACCGCTCCAACGGAGACGTAGCTTCCATTGGGAAGTGAAGTTCGGGATAAATCATCGTCTCCAAGTGCCTCGGTATTTCTATACCCGAGCTTCTTACTTATGCAATTTACTTTGTGATAGCCATCGAGCTTGAAGTAATATATCTTGCTATCACATATTTGCTTATCTTGTTTAGCATAAGTTGTTGGTGCACATAGGTTAACCTAGCTTGTTTAGGTTTCGTGCTTGATAAATTAAACGCTAGTTTTATTTCGCAGTTATTCAAGCCTAAACCGTAAAGAATTTTAAATCGCCTATTCACCCCCCCCCCTCTAGGCGACATCCGGGTCCTTTCACGTATGATCACAGAAAATGCCCCTTTAGCATTTGAATGCCTCCACTATATGGACCACAATGTACATATATTTTATTTTGTTTTTACAAATTAGGTATGTCTAAGGAGTATGACACGGGTCGGCTGGCCTTTTCTGGTGAGTACACTGAATAAAATGGGGTTCTCTTGCGGGTGGTTCAATGGATATGTCTTGTTTGACCATACTAAAATATTCAATCAAATTCAATGGAGCTCTGTTGGAGCTTTCTCTCCTTCATGAGGTGTTTGACTGGGGAATCCCCTGTCCCCTATTTATCTTGTTTCACTAGAAAAAATCTGTCTTCTCATAGAAGAGGCATTTTCATTGCCAAACGGGTATTACAACAAAAAATAAATCGTGATTGAAGAGCATAGCAGATGGATCTACCACAGTTCTGCAAAAAACGTTCTAGATGTGTTCGCATGTACCACGAAAATCAGTTACGTTGTTGATGTGATTTCTGTCGTGGTATATTGCACGACAGTGCTATCAGGGGATGGCTTGAGTGGGTGGAGCCTCGGTTTGCGAACGATGGCGCCCGCACGGGATTGGATACGAGCAAGGGGAGACCAAGACGTACCCCAATTTGGGGCCCTCGGAAGGAGGTAACACCCATACTCTTGCCTATTAATGTATACCATGATCCCAGCGGGCTACAACGACGCTCCTTGAGCTGTACGCTGTGCTCCCTTCCTTGGTAGAGGAAGTTGGAGACAATAATATTTAGTATTATTTTATCTCCAAGTTTATTATTAAACGTTTATATCTTTATGCTACAACTGTATTGGGTACTTGGATAGCGAATCTGAAGTATTCAAGGGGAAAACCTCCAATGCACGTGTAGAGATATGAACAAAGAAAAGGCGTTCCTGGTCTTGTCTCTAAGACTAGCCTATCTTGTTATTAGATGATCATGTTTTTCTGAACATGGACTTTGTATAAGTCACATAATTATAGGAGTTTATTATCGGAATGATAATAGTACTGAACCGACCCATCCTATGATCTTGCTGTGAGACAAATCGTCAAAGATGAAGAATAGCAACTGATCATACAGAGTTTTCATTAGTTATATTCCTATACCTTGAGAACATCGAGTGACCGCTTATTTGACATTCACACTTTGATAGTAAGTAGGGATTATAACGGTGAATATTGGGTTTGAACTAGAATAAGTATTGGAACGGAGACTGTTCAAGAATGGTACTTACTCCTCCAGACGATGGAGAGATACATCCTCTAGGTCATCTCAGTATTATCATGTCACCCAATCGTCTGGCCAGACACAATGTGATTTATCACAGGACATGAGAATACAGAATGAGAAAAGAGAATGATATTGGGAACGAGTTTTATATGTGTTATGATCAAATGGTTTTGATCACACTAGAGCACATTGTCTCAACCTCATGATATCATTGGGATCATGTACGTAAGGGGATTAGCGTCATGAGAAACATAAAGCGGTTCTGCCGTTCACTCGTGAATACATAGGAGCCAGTACGGACGTCTAGGTCCCAATGTTGGTTATTCTCTGGTAAGCTCCCGAACATGTCTATGTGTTAACAAACCTTCGGGTCACACACTTAAGCTGTGAGTCAATCTTTTATTGAGAGAATAAAGTTGTAGTTTAGTGGTTATGAGAAAGTGTCGGAGTTCCTCCGATGTCACAGGAACAACTCCGGAGTAATTCAGAGGTGTTCCGGTGAAGTTATCATGAGTGGGAAATAATGCCGGTATAGGGCAGAATTTCCCGAGAGAGAAATATAGTGAACATGAGATGTTCCAGGATGCCGGGAAGTGTTTCTGATATCAGTGGATAGAGTCGATGATTTTATCTAAAGAGTATATTTGGTTCCGGAAGAGTTTCAGAGGTTTGCCAATAATGGGGAATCCCGGAGGAGGAAGGGGGAGCCCTGGGGGCCGAACTACACCTGGTGTGGGTCGGCCGACGGGGCCCCACCCCCTGGCCGGCGCACCACCACCTCCCCCTCTCTTTCCTTGTTCAATTTGGAGAATTAAAGGAGTCCTAATTGGAGTAGGAAAGAAATAAAGGAAATACGTAAAAAGGAAA
The DNA here is from genome assembly GCA_947311845.1 of Poa pratensis. NCBI lineage: Eukaryota > Viridiplantae > Streptophyta > Magnoliopsida > Poales > Poaceae > Poa > Poa pratensis. The sequence continues at coordinate 32,340,919 of CAMZMU010000083.1, forward strand.
AAGGGAAATGTTTTGGGAGGGAGACAAGGACTCTCTCCCCAACCGACTTGGGAAAGGGGCCGACCTCCCTAGGGCCGGTGCACCAAGGGGAGGGGTTTGCCCCTTCCCCAAGCACCTCCTCCCCTTGCTCCCTTTATATACTCTGATGTCTACGCACGCTTCTATTCTTGTAGACAGTGTTGGGCCTCCAAGTGCAGAGGTTTGTAGAACAGCAGCAAGTTTCCCTTAAGTGAATCATCCAAGGTTTATCGAACTCAGTGAGGTAGAGGTCAAAGATATCCCTCTCAAGCAACCCTGCAATTAAGATACAAGAAGTCTCTTGTGTCCCCAACACACCCAATACACTTGTCAGGTGTATATGTGCACTAGTTCGGCGAAGAGATAGTGAAATACAAGTAATATGGATGATTATAAGTGGTAATTCCAATCTGAAATAAAAATGGCAGCAAGCAAACATGTAGCAGAACTGGTTGTAAACGGTGTTTCAATGCTTTCACTAGTGGACACTCTCAACAATAATAATATAATTGAATACATAGATATTTCCTCTTCACTATGCTACTCTGAACTATTCTCAGTTGGATAACGAACACCAATTCACTGTGTAGGACTATAAAAGCACACCTTAAAGTCGCATTCCACATCTAGGGAACCCCACACTGTCAACTTGAGCGCCCTAAATAGTACTAGACAAACACCACAATTTCATAGAGACATCCAACACAAATAATAACTCATGATAAGTATTCCTGTAAACTTTAGCCTAAGAGCCACACACGGTGCGCACACTGTCAACTTCGCACCATGGGACAAAGGTGATTCCGGAGTTTACATTAATAAAACCACTCAAGTAGCATATAAGATAATGAAGAGTAACATCTATGGATTCAACTAGATTACAAAGCTCATGATCACATAAAGATCACACCATGGAGAGAGAGATAAACCACATAGCTACCGGTAGAGCCCTCAACCCCGATGAAGAACTACTCCCTCCTCATCATGGGAGGCAGCAACGACGATGATGGAGGCGGTGGTGTCGATGGAGATGGCTCCGGGGGCAATTCCCCATCCCGGCAAGGTGCCGAAACAGAGACTTCTGTCCCCCGAATTAGGGTTTTTGGTGGCGGCGGAGCTACGGAACTCTTCTGGAGAAATCGTCGATTCTTTTAGGGTTTTCACCGCGGAGGCAATATATAGTCCAAAGGGCGTCACGAGGAGGTGAGCGAGGCGGCCACACCATGCCACGGCGCGGCCCCCCCTCTGGCCGCGCGGGCCCATGGTGTGGGGGCTGTGGGCCTCCGCTGGAATTGTCCTTCTGTCTCCCGGAGTCTTCTGGCGTTTTAGAATTTCTGTAAATTTTTTAGATTTTTCTGAGCACTTTCATTTTTGGACCTTTTCTGCAATGCACAGACATAATAAACAGAAACTGGCACTGTGGCATCTTGTTAATAGGTTAGTCCAGAAAATGCATAAAAATGTTATAAAGTGTTTGTAAAACATGTAACAATTGGTATAATATCAACATGGAACATCAGAAATTATTGATACGTTTGAGACGTATCAAGCATCCCCAAGCTTAGTTCTACTCATTCTCGAGTAGGTAAAACGATAAAAACAAAATAATTTCTGAGGTGACATGCTACCATCATAATCTTGATCAAATAGTATTGTAAAGCACATGTTATGAACGAAGTGATCCAGTTCAATGGTCTATAGTTTGCTAGCAAGTAGATAATGAGCAAACAACTGAATCATATAAGCAAAAACTTTTCATGAATAGTACTTTCGAGACAAGCATCAAAGAGTTTTGCATAAGAGTTAACTCATAAAGCAATAGATTCTAAGTAAAAGGTATTTAACCAACACAAAGGAAGATTTAAGCTTCAGCAATTGCTTTCAACTTTCAACATATATATCTCATGGATATTTGTCAACACAAAGCAATATAATAAGTGCAATATACAAGCATATAAAAATTGTTGCACCAAAGTTGACACTAGTGTTTGCTTCTGAGATAGAAAGAAGTAGGAAAACTGACTCAACATAAAAGTAAAAGAAATGCCCTTCGGAGAGGGAAGCAGGGATTAAATCATGTGCTAGAGCTTTTTAAGTTTTTGAAATCATATAGAGAGTAAAAATAAGTTTTGAGAGGTGTTTGTTAATTGTCAACGAATCAGAAAATGGAAAGTACAATATGATCCTTGCCAACCCGACTTTTAAGAGCGGCTCCCATGAAAGACGTTATTTCTACCAGCAAGGCAGATCATCCCTCTTTATCTTTTGTTTACACATGCAGATATTTCACTGTTTGTCATTGCTTGACTGATAAATCAGGGCAAAAATGTGAAGAGAATTAAGCGGTTAAAGTTGTAATTAATTGGGACTGGGCACCCCATTTGCCAGCTTTTTTTTTGCAAAATTAATGGATAAGCGGATGTATATGCCGCTAGTCCGGTGGTAAAATCTGTTTGACAGTTGACATAAAGACATCCACCCCATCCTCATGAGCTTGGTAAACATTGACACAAAAAGGAGTAATAATTTTTGAATAGTTTAAAGGTAGCACATGAAAAATTTACTTGGAATGGCAAGGAAATACCACATATATGTAGTTATGGTGGACACAGATGGCATGGATTTTGGCTCAAGGTTTTGGATGCACGAGAAGCATTCCCTCTCAGTACAGAGTTTAGGCTAGCAAGGTTATTTGAAGCAAACACAGGATATCAACCGACACAACAAGACTTATATGAAAACATATTGCAAGCATTATAAGACTCTACACTGTCTTCCTTGTTAACCAAACCCTTTTACTAGAAAATATCTAGACCTTAGAGATACCAATCATGCAAACCAAATTTCAACGAGCTTTACGGTAGTTCTTCATTAATATGTTTTAACTACATGATACAAAAGCTTAAACATGAACTACTTGATAACTCAAAACAATTGACAAGTATCAAATTATCCAATACAGTGATCTACAAGAATATGTAAGCTTTTTCCATTATACCATCTACCACATGCAACATTTTCTGTTCCAACCAAACACCAATCAACTTATTTAGCATAAACTCTCCAAACAATTATAAGTGAAGCAATAGAGTACTTTCTTTAAAAGAACTAACAGCTCTGAATAAGAGATGCATGCAAAACAGGAGCTAAAAGCATAGCAATAGCTAGACAAGAATACTCAACAGGTATAAGTGAAGAATAGGAGTATTCATATGAAAAAGCGGAGCGTGTCTCTCTCCCAATCAAGAATGCTAGGATCCAATCAAGTTGACCATAAGAAAAATAAAATACTAAAAATAAAAGCACACATACGCTCCAAGTAAAGCACATATGATGTGAAAGAATTAAAATATAGTTTCACTAGAGATGACCTGATAAGTTGCTGATGAAGAAGGGGATGCCTTGGGCATCCCAAGCTTAGACGCTTGAGTTTTCTTGAAATATGCTGGGTGATCCATGGGAGCATCCCCAAGCTTAGGCTCTTCACTCTTCTTGATCACATTATATCATCCTTCTCTCTTGACTCTTGAAAACTTCCGCCACACCAAACTCAGAGTAATTCTCATTAGAGGGTTAATGCACAATCAAAAACTCACATGTTCTATAAGGACACAAACATGACAATTACTTTTTAAACATTAGCTACTACTACTGATGTTATGTGAAGCTCTTCCACCTCAAAAAGAATTCCACTCAACACTAGTAAAAGAGAGAATGCAAAATAAAAGGCAGAATCTGTCTAAAATAGAACAGTCCGTAAAGACGGATTTTTTCGAGGCACTTACGTTGCTCAAATCGAAAAACTCGTAACTGATGAAAGATGCATACATATCCGAGGATCCCGCACAAACATTTTCAGATTTAAATAATTTTTCTGTGATTTTACAGAAGCCAAGCGGTGAGCAGCAGAAATCTGTTCCTGCGCAGAAATCCCAATCTAGCATCATCTTCCTATTAGAGGCCTTACTTGGCACAACAATGCAAGAAAATAAAGATACAAAGGCATTGCTACAGAAGTAAACAACACCTTGACTCAAATAAAATAAAAATAGCAGAAAATAAAAACAATGGGTTGTCTCCCACAAGCGCTTTTCTTTAAAGCCTTTTAGCTAGGCATGATAATTTTGATGATGCTCTCATATGTATAAGAGGTGAATATGAAAGAGCATCAAGAAGCAAATATCAAACACATTTAAGTCTAACGCACTTCCTATGCAAAGGAATCTTGTAGAAAATAAATCAATAAAGCACAAAGTGACTAGCATAGGAAGGCAAAACAAGTGGAACTTAAAAAAATTCAACATAAAGAGAGAAGACTTAATATTATTGAGATATATGAAACCGTGTCTCCCTCTCTCATAAGGACCAGTAGGTCTTAAAGTAACCATCAAATAAAAGCAAATCAAGAGAAAGCTCAAAACCTTCGTCACAAAGAGAGGTGTTTTAGTAACATGAAAATTTCTACAACCATATTTTCCTCTCTCATAATAATTTTCAGCAGCATCATGAACAAAATTAACAATATAGTTATCACATAAAGCATTCTTATCATGATGCACATGCATAAAAGTATCATTACTCTCCACATAAGCATGATTAATTATATTAGTAATAGTGGGAGTAAAACTATCACAACCATCATTGTAATCATCATAAATTGCAGGCATAGTATAATCATAATAAACTTTATCCTCCATAGTAGGTGGCACCAAAATACCACTATCATTATAATCATCATAAATTGGAGGCAAAGTATCATCAAAGAAAATTTTCTCCTCAAAACTTGGGGGACTAAAAATATCATATTCATCAAAACCAGCTTCCCCAAGCTTAGACTTTTCCATAGCATTAGCAATAATGGTGTTCAAAGAATTTATAGTAATAACATTGCTACCATCATGCAAATAATTTTCCATAGGTTTTTTAATTTTCTGTTCAAACACATCATGTCCTAACTCAAGATAAATTTCATAGAGCTCTCTAATTTTGTTGTTGTTTTCCATTAAGCCTAACTAGTGAAATAAAAACAAGAAACAAAAAGATAAAACTGCAGGATCTAAAGGAAATACCTTCGAGCACTCACACGCCGGCAACAGTGCTAGAAAATAGCTTAGTAGCCAGAGGATGTGAGTACCGTTTACCTTACCTCCCCGGCAACGGCGCCGGAAAATAGTTTGATGTCTACGCACGCTTCTATTCTTGTAGACAGTGTTGGGCCTCCAAGTGCAGAGGTTTGTAGAACAGCAGCAAGTTTCCCTTAAGTGAATCACCCAAGGTTTATCGAACTCAGGGAGGTAGAGGTCAAAGATATCCCTCTCAAGCAACCCTGCAATTAAGATACAAGAAGTCGCTTGTGTCCCCAACACACCCAATACACTTGTCAGGTGTATAGGTGCACTAGTTCGGCGAAGAGATAGTGAAATACAAGTAATATGGATGATTATAAGTGGTAATTGCAATCTGAAATAAAAATGGCAGCAAGCAAACATGTAGCAGAACTGGTTGTAAACGGTGTTTCAATGCTTTCACTAGTGGACACTCTCAACAATAATAATATAATTGAATACATAGATATTTCCTCTTCACTATGCTACTCTGAACTATTCTCCTGTTGGATAACGAACACCAATTCACTGTGTAGGGCTATAAAAGCACACCTTAAAGTCGCATTCCACATCTAGGGAACCCCACACTGTCAACTTGAGCACCCTAAAACACCACAATTTCATAGAGACATCCAACACAAATAATAACTCATGATAAGTATTCCTGTAATCTTTAGCCTAAGAGCCACACACGGTGCGCACACTGTCAACTTCGCACCATGGGACAAAGGTGACTCCGGAGTTTACATTAATAAAACCACTCAAGTAGCATATAAGATAATGAAGAGTAACATCTATGGATTCAACTAGATTACAAAGCTCATGATCACATAAAGATCACACCATGGGAGAGAGAGATAAACCACATAGCTACCGGTAGAGCCCTCAGCCCCGATGAAGAACTACTCCCTCCTCATCATGGGAGGCAGCAACGGTGATGATGGAGGCGGTGGCGTCGATGGAGATGGCTCCGGGGGCAATTCCCCGTCCCGGCAAGGTGCCGAAACAGAGACTTCTGTCCCCCGAATTAGGGTTTTTGGTGGCGGCGGAGCTACGGAAATCTTTTGAAGAAATCGTCGATTCTTTTAGGGTTTTCACCGCGGAGGCAATATATAGTCCAAAGGGCATCGCGAGGAGGTGACCGAGGCGGCCACACCATACCACGGCGCGGCTCCCCCTCTGGCCGCGCGGGCCCATGGTGTGGGGGCTGTGGGCCTCCGCTGGAATTGTCCTTCTGGCTCCCGGAGTCTTCTGGCGTTTTAGAATTTCTGTAAATTTTTCAGATTTTTCTGAGCACTTTCATTTTTTGGACCTTTTATGCAATGCACAGACATAATAATAGAAACTGGCACTGTGGCATCTTGTTAATAGGTTAGTCCAGAAAATGCATAAAAATGTTATGAAGTGTATGTAAAACATGTAACAATTGGTATAATATCAACATGGAATATCAGAAATTATAGATACGTTTGAGACGTATCATACTCCACCCCCTCCCACAAGGAGGACATCCAAGAAAACAGAAAATCACAAATTCCTCTCTTCTTGAGATATTGTGAATTAGACTTTGCTCTAATTGTTCTCAATTAGACATAGCTCTAATCTCTCTCTCTAATTAGATCTCATGTGTTGAGAATTAGATCTCTCTAGTCTCATATAGATCTAATCTAGTTGATTAGATCTACCACCTAAACTACGCCGCAAGGCAGTCTCTCTTCGTCGGCCCCAGGTGCTCTAAGTGGCGGAGCGCTGACGGATTGATGCGGTGTACGTGTGGATACTGTTAGAGCGGGTTGCGCAATCAATTCCTCGACGACAAGAATCGGTAACAATCTCACCTCCCAGCGTGAACGTGAGATTTTTCATCAGGCTTCACCAACATCTAATTCGATAAACACAAGATCTTCCGCAACGGTGTTTGTAAGTATTCTGGATCTAGCATTATGGGGTGTTGCATATCTTCATAGTATAGATCTTGTTCTGTTGCGTAGCATGGTAGTCGAAATTTTAAATTACCGTACTCGCAACCCAGCAGAGGAGAGCTATGGGTGGTGTGGTGATGAATGAAGCGAACCCCTTCCTTGGGGTGCCCGACTCCCCTTATATAGAGCGAGGAGCCGGTTACAAGCTATGTGTCGGGTAGCCGAGTAGCGGATGGGCTTCGGCTAACGGTCACCCACAGTGTCGAGCCCCATTTTGAAATCCCATTCGATGTTGCACTAAATTGCCAATTTGTTTAGCAGTAGAACTAGATCCTACCGTTGGATCTTTTGTTCCAGTCTGATGTGGCCAGGGCAGGTGGAAGAATTAAATTAATTTTGGAATCCCTAATTAAGTTTTACATAATTTCCAAAATACCATTTAAAAATACATATTGAGTTCATCTAGCACAGCATAGTCTACACTAAAGTTCACTGCTAGAATGTAAATTACAACAAGTAATTTAACAAGACCTTGATTTTATGAGCTCACACAATGAGACTTTACTATAACTAGTACAATACCCCGCACGTTGCAGTGGAAATATTTATAAAAAAATATTGTGTGAGTAAAGTTATAAGACACGTGAAATATGAAGTTGTGACAAAAGTATGAGAGGTTCAATTGTAGTTGAGAGGCTAAATTTAATTGACGTGAAATTGTTTTAGATTTGACAACAATCCACCCCAAACATGGTACCTCTTTCGATTGATAATGTAATTTTGATTATAAATGAATAAGGAGGTATGATATGTTCAGGAAAAAATTGGTGACATGTACAATTGTATGTTTGAAAAAAATTGATGACGTGGATATGTTGCATGTCAATATATACTATCATTAATATATGTTAGTGTGATGACATGGACAATTGATTGGTCAAAATAGTAGGTGATGTGTACAGCTTGCATGTCAAGATAGACAATTTAAACGACCCCTTAGTTTTTTTTTGCTTTATAAGAGATATAGATAGATATATTTTCTTACCTTCTTCCGTATCATGTATGTATTTGTCCATGAAATAGATAGAATCCTCTGTGCTCTTCTTCAACACATTAGTTACAGATCGAAGAGCGACTACACCCTTTTCTGCATATAGTAAAGTCACCCAACTGCTAAATAGGTCTTACATTGATTGTCTTGAGAGGTTGCCTTGAAAATGTTCTAACTATAGTCTCAAAACAGTGTGAAAAGTTAAGAAATGAACGATGCAAGCATCATGTAATATGTGCAATAGAAATCATATAAGCTTATTTATGAAACATGTAATTGTTATATCTCAGTTTTATTCATAAAACATGTTGGGGATATACCTACTAGGGGTATCACCAGCATGGATCAATCCGGCTAGTCCCGGGTGGCCCGCAGTGGTGGTGAAGGCTTTGCCTGCCGGGCGGCCCAGATAGCTGACGACCAAGGAAGGCGGATGCCGGCAAGGAGGAGGCCCAAGACCGAAGCCCATGAAGCCACCAAGACCAAGACGGAAGGCGGCAGACTTGCCGGCTAGGTTTAGGACTCTGTATGCTTGCCGGATACGTAAAAACACCTTATAACCCTAGGTCCAGCCGCCTATATAAGCTGGACCTCGGGACGCCTTTAGGGCATCCAACCAACCAATCCTGATACCATCAACTTCATTGTAACCTGTACCTCGGCTATTTGCCTCATAGTGAATTATAGCAGCCGTGGAGCCTGAAGCTGGGTAAACTGCCGTGTACAATCCCGACCTCGATGACGTCCACCTTCTTGCCCTACGTTCACCCTCGGCTAGCAGGACCCCGTCTCCTATCTCAGATGCCGATACGACGACAGTTGGCGCCCACCGTGGGGCCTAAGGCGTCAGGCGTCACGTTCCAGGCGGGAACTCTAGGCGGCATCGGCGAAACAATCGCCGTCGGCCGCGCCGTTCGCTACGGCGACAACCACTACATCAGCTGCGACGAGTCCTACATCCCCGCAGACGACTACATTGTCGAATGCGGAGTTGTGCCGTTTGGCGGCGTCGATGTATTCATCGGCTACACTTCTGAGGCGTATGGGTTGCCGCGAATTTATTCGCCATCCCACCCACCCTACAATCAAGACGGATCTGAGTTTGCCTCCTCTCAGGAGTCCGCAGATTCAGATCTACACTTTGTCGGCATGACAGGACTGGGATCCGACTCCCAGCCTGACAGTCAAGATCCCGAATCTATTCTTCCTGCGCTCCAGGATGATGCGATGTCGGATGCCGGATCCAGATCTACCGTTCACGTCAACGTAGATTCTGACTCCGAAGAAGATTCTGCAAGCATGTTTGAGCAACGGGTCAAGCAGTGTTCATTACACCTGAGCCTTCGCCTTCTGAGGCGGCTACGGGCTCCTCCGTCAACATGCAGCAGGTTTTCGTGGCGGATGTCACCGGTGCAGCCTCAGCACAGGCGGCGGCAACTGACGCCGCCAACCTGGGGACCCCGGCAACCGATCCACTGTTTCCAGAGCCTCCTGGGGCTCCAAAGAAGAGGGTTCTCGAGAAAGGCGAGCCCAGCAAGATAGGGAACATGGCGGCCCTGGCAGAAGTTCTGCACACGCCGGTGACGACAAAACCAACCCGGCTGATTTGGAGAAACTTCGAAACACCTTGGTGGAGCAAACTGAGTACCTCAAAAACAAGCAAGCAGAGGTCCAGGGCCTCCTCGACGAAGCCAAGGAGGAAAACGCCAAGATAACCGCCAAGTTAGACCCCAAGCGCAATCTTTTCACCACTCCATTGCCCAAGCCGGCAGGACCTGTGGCAGAGAAGAAAAGCAAGAAAGGCAGGGATCCTGACAACTTCAAATCCCCTGCCCAAAAGCTTGGTTTCGAGTGGGCTACAGCGCCGCAGCGTAAGGACAAGAACGGGGACATCATCCTCGCCACCCCTGTCCTCAACAATGATGACTACGACAAGGACGAGAAGATTTACTACGCATCGATCCTTGCTCACAAAGCTCTAGAGCAGCAGGCCCGTGCTGATTCTCGCGCCGACATGGCGGACGCAAGAGGAGGAAAGTTGGAATCAAATCCAACGCTTGCAAAGCTGCGGCCGGTGGCAACCCCGAAGATCCGTCCGGCTCCAGTAGCCACGGAAAAGGGAAGGACAAGGAGAAGGACCCACGCAAGTCACCACCTCCCAAAAGGCAGCGTGACGAGGCGTCCAGAACCGGCAACAGGCGCAAGGCCTCACCCCCTCCGCCTAGGCGGGATGAAGGCGGAAGCAGGGGCAGCAAGCAGCCGCCAAGGAGTGGCGGCAATCGTGACAACGCCCCGCCGCCAAGAAGAAGCAGGGACCGCACACATCCCCACCACCAGTGCCCAGGCACGAAGGCGGAAGCCGGGGCACAACAACGAGCCCAGGCACAGCCGGGCAGCGCAGGACGAGCCTAACGCCGACAGATCCGGCAAGCAGCTCAGTCCGCAAGACGCACGACATCGTCTCAATGACATCAAGGCTGGAAAGCAGATGCCTACTAGGACCTGAGTGCTTTGGCCCAGCCATCCGCAACGTCCAAGTACCCGAGACATGACATCAGTGTCAAAAACTCATCAAAGGTACAATGGAGCGGACAAGCCAAACTCATGGTTGTCGGACTACGCGCTGGCAGTTGAAATTGCCGGGGGCAATGGCCTCGTCGCCGCACGCTTCCTTCCCCTCATGCTAGAGGGGACAGCCCGAAGCTGGATCGAAAACTTGCCGGAGAAAAGCATTCATAGCTGGCATGACATGGAAAAGGTGTTCACGCAGCACTTCCAAGGCACGTACAAGCGACCCAATACATACACAGATTTGGTTCGTTGCGTGCAAAAGCCAGATGAAACAGCTACAAGCTTCTTGGCAAGGTGGATTCAGACAAAGGCAAGCTGCGAGAACGTAGACGACAATCAAGCAATCCATGCCTTCACCACAGGCCTCCTGAAGGGCTCAAGTCTCAGACATAAGCTCGTACGCATGCAAGTCAAGGATCTCGGAGTCATGCTCGAAGTAGCAGCCATGTACGCACAGGCGGATGATGATGCACGCGATGGAGATGGCGCACATGACATGGCGCCAAGCAGGCGAGCAAGTCACAAACGCAAGGCTCCCCAGGATGACAAAGCCGGACCATCAAACGAGGTCGCCGCCGCCTTCGAAGGCAAAGGCGGCAACCGCAAGTGGAAAGGAAAGGGTAAAGATGGCGGCTCCAGCAAGCAACGCCTGACATACGATCAGGCAAAAGCCTTGCCCTGCCCAATCCACGCGTCCTTAGGCAAAGTTAACCACACATTAGGGGAATGCCGGTTCATGGAGGACTTCAAGAAGGACCCCGAGGTTGGCTGGAAGCAAAAAAGAGCAAAAAGGCTGAGAAGACAAAGAAGGAAGACGATGATGGGGCAATTTCCATGTCCGAGGATGAGGAACCTAAGATGGTGCGCAAAGAAAAGAAATACCCAAGGTACATGGCCAATTGGTGTGCTTCTTAGGCACTCCTTCGGCAAAGGAAGAAAAGGCAGAGATGCGCGAGCTAAACGCCACAGTACCAGATGTTCCCCAGTATTTAGACTGGTCAGAGGAGCCAATAACTTGGGATAGAGATGATCACCCAGATCACGTACCTCACCCCGGCAAATACGCCCTTGTCGTCGACCCAATTGTCGATAACTTCAGACTCACCAAGGTGTTGATGGATGGCGGCAGCAGCCTCAACATCATCTACGCGGACACACTGAAGCGCATGAACTTGTCGGAAAGCCAGCTTGACTACAGCAAAGTCAAGTTTCATGGCATCGTTCCGGGAAAGCAAGCCAAGTCAATGGGAAGCATCAAATTGGAGGTTACTTTCGGACCTGAGACAAACTACCGCTCGGAGCATCTCAGGTTCGAAGTAGTCCCCTTCAAGAGTGCCTACCACGCCATCTTTGGACGGCCAGCTTTCGCCAAGTTCATGGCTCGGCCGTGTTACATCTACAGCAAGTGAAGATGCCGGGACCCAACGGTACAATCACCGTCAGTGGCAACTTCAAGAAAGCAAAGGAGTGCGAGCGTGGCAACGCCGCCTTCGCTGAGGCAGTCCTCCATGCAGAGGAATTAGCCATGTTGAAAAAGGAGCTTGATACGTCGCAGCTGCCGGAGGATGTAAAGACCGCTGAGCCCAAGAACACTTTCAAGGCGTCCGAAGACACAAAGAAGGCGGACCTGGTCCCAGGTGACAGCTCCAAGCAAGTCACCATAGGGGCAGGCCTGGACGACAAATAGGAAAGCGCGCTCGTCAGGTTCCTCCGTGAGAATCAGGACATCTTTGCATGGTCGTCAGCCGACATGCCAGGTGTCCCGAGGGAACTTGCCGAGCACTCTCTTAATGTCTACGAAGGAGCCAAGCCAGTGAAGCAAGGAATAAGGCGCTACGGTGAGAAGAAGCGGACAGCAATAGGGAAGGAGATCATCAAGTTGCAAGAAGCCAAGTTCATTAGGGAGGTAGTACACACTGATTGGTTGGCAAATCCTGTAATGGTTCCAAAACCTAATAAGGAAATGAGAATGTGCATTGATTATACCGGTTTGAACAAGTGTGTCCTAAGGACCACTTTGCTGTTACCCCGTATAGATCAGGTCATAGACTCCACAGCCGGCTCCGAGCTGCTGTGCTTTTTGGATGCGTACTCCGGGTACCACCAAATCAAAATGCGAGAATCCGACCAAATCAAAACGTCGTTCACTACGCCCTACGGGACCTTCTGCTACATCACGATGCCCTTCGGTCTAAAAAATGCCGGCGCAACGTATCAGCGGTGTATGCAAAGATGCCTTCACGAGCAAATTGGCCGCAATGTTCACGTCTATGTTGACGACATTGCCGTCATGTCAAGAAAGAAGGCAGATTTGCTTGACGATTTGAGAGAAACCTTTGATAGCCTCCGGGTATATAGGATGAAGCTCAACCCGAAAAAATGCGTCTTCGGGGTTCCTGCCGGCAAATTGCTCGGCTTTATCGTTTCCGAACGAGGAATAGAGGTAAATCCAGAAAAAATCAAGCGATCCTCAACATATCCAGGCCCAAGGACCTGAAGGACGTGCAGCGACTTGCCGGCTCGGCGGCTGCCGTCAGTCGTTTCATTAGCCGTCTTGGGAAAAGGCATTACCTCTCTACCGGCTTCTGAAGAAATCCGACAACTTTGAATGGACAGACGAAGCAGACGCCGCCTTGCAGCAGCTCAAGGACGCGTTAACGTCTGCTCCAATCTTAGCAGCTCCTCGAACACAGGAATCAATGCTGCTTTACATCGCGGCAACTAACTTGGTTGTTATAGTGGTCCTAGTTGTGGAACGCAAGACGGAAAAATCAGACTTGCCGGAACAACGTCCGGCTTACTTCATCAGTGAAGTATTTTCCGCCTCAAAACAGCGTTATCCGCATTACCAGAAGCTGGTCTACGGTGTTTTCTACAACGCCAGAAAGTTAAGGCACTATTTCCAGGAGCATTCAATCACGGTTGTGAGCAAGGCACCTCTTTCAGAAATTTTGTGTCCAAGAACAATTCCTTCATTAACCATAAAGTGGCATTTCTCCCAATTAAGAACAAGGCTAGTTTCTTCACATCTCTGCAAAACTTTGTCAAGGTTGTGCAAACAATTATCAAAGGAAGTTCCATAGACGGAGAAATCGTCCATGAAGACTTCCACAATTTCCTCACAAAAGCCATGAAAAATAGCAGACATGCATCTTTGAAAAGTAGCAGGAGCATTACATAAACCAAAAGGCATACGTCTATAAGCATAAGTTCCATAAGGACAAGCAAAAGTAGTTTTCTCTTGATCTTGCGCTCTCACAGCAATTTGAGAAAACCCAGAATACCCATCAAGGAAACAAAAGTGAGTTTTCTTGGACAACCTCTCAAGCATTTGATCAATAAAAGGCAAAGGATAATGATCTTTCTTAGTTACTTTGTTAACCTTTCTAAAATCAATGCACATCCTATAACCAACTACTACTCTTTGAGGAATTAGTTCATCATTTTCATTAGGAACAACAGTAATTCCTCCTTTCTTAGGAACACAGTGCACAGGACTTACCCATCTACTATCAGCAATAGGATAAATAATACCAGCTTCAAGAAGTTTTAATACCTCATTTCTTACCACTTCTTTCATCTTGGGTATTAAACGACGCTGATGCTCAACAACAGGCTTTGCATCAGGTTCCATGTTGATGGCATGCTGACATATAGTAGGAGAAATTCCCTTCAGGTCATCAAGAGTATATCCCATAGCTCCGCGGTGTTTCCTCAACACTCCCAATAACCTTTCCTCCTCTGTACCTGAAAGTTTAGAGCTGATAATAACAGGATATATTTTCTTATCATCAATATAAGCATATTTAAGATTATCAGGCAGAGGTTTCAAATCAAAAACAGATCCTCCTTGGGTGGCATTGTGGTACCCAAATCTTCCACAGGTAAATTGTGTTTGAGCATAGGTTGACGAAGGAATACTTCATCAAGCTCATTCCTTTCTTCCCTGAAGTTCTCACTTTCATGATTCTCCATATGTTGCTGCAAAGCATTGTTAGGAGCAAGAACAATAGATGCAAGTTGAGCAATTTCAAAATCCTCACTAGGCAATTCAGCTTCATAAGGTGCTTTAGCAAATTTAGAGAAATTGAATTCATAAGATTCACCAGCAAATTTAGTAAAGATTTTCTCTTTCTTACAATCTATAACAGCACCACAAGTATTCAGAAAAGGTCTACCAAAAATAATAGGACAACTATCATTGGCAGCCGACCCAAGTACAAGAAAATCAGCAGGGTATTTAGTCTTACCACAAAGGACTTCGACATCTCTAATGATACCAATTGGAGAGATAGTTTCCCTATTAGCAAGCTGAATAACCACATCAATCTCTTCAAGTTTACAAGGAGCAATTTCGTGCATAATTTCCCTGTAAAGCTCATAAGGAATAGCACTAGAACTTGCACCAATATCACATAAACCATAATAGCAATGATCACCTATCCCAACAGAAAGCACAGGAACACTAGACTTCCTAGAACTTTTAGGATGTGAGACAATATTAGAAGCATCCTCACAAAAGATAATGTGTCTATCTTCTAAATTTTCAGTGACAAGATCTTTAACCAATGCTACAACAGGTTCAACAGTTATTTGTTCATCAGGTTTGGTAGTTTTCCTATTACTTTTACTAACAACACCAGTTATGATAGTATGTTCCTTAATCTTATTAGGAAAAGGAACTTTTTCAATATAAGGTTCTGGAATAATGCGATCAGCAACATTAACCTCAACACCTTTAGATATATGAAACAGATTCATCTTTATATGGTTCATGATAATTTTTAAAACCCTCCTTCAAGAAGGTCACACTTAAACTCTTCTTTATTACGAGTGAACGATCCAGCACAAGTGGTATCCAATAGAGTTTTATCTTGAAAGGAGAGTCTTGCATAAAAGTTATCAATAACAATATTACCAGGAAGCTCATGAATGGGACATTTGAGCATTAATGCCTTCAATCTCCCCCACGCTTGAGCGATACTCTCTCCATCATAGGGCCAGAAGTTATATATGAGGTTTCGATCCTTATGAATCTCACTTGGAGGATAGAATTTGGAGTAAAAGAGAGGTACAATTTCCTCCCATCCAAGAGAATACCCATTCTTCAGCAGTTTATACCAATGTGCTGCTTTACCAGACAGTGATAGAGAGAACAATTTCTTCTTAACTTCTCCCATCGAGATACCTGCACACTTAAATAACTCGCACAATTCATGCAGAAATAACAAATGATCTCCAGGATGGACAGTTCCATCTCCTGCATAGCGGTTATTTGTGACACGTTCAACAATTTTCATAGGAATTTTGAACGGTATTACCTGCTCATCTGACGCCTCCTCTACTACCTTAGCAGTGGTAGTTGTTTTCCCAAATAGGAATTCAAGAGAAGACCCCTCCATAATGAGATATAGCAGCAGGCAAAAATAAAAACAGCACGTACAATAAATGTTTCCCTTACCAATTCCACTTACCAATAGCGCTACACTCCCCGGCAACGGCGCCAGAAAATAGTCTTGATAACCCACAAGTATAGGGGGTGTATCGTAGTACTTTCGATAAATAAGAGTGTCGAACCCAACGAGGAGCAGAAGGTGTTGACAAGCGGTTTTGATGAAGGATTCACTGTAAATGCTCACAGACAAGTTTTTAGGAGTTTTTGATATGACAGATAAATAAAGTACAAGTAAATAAAATGCAGTAGTAATAGTTGCAGCGAGTGGCCCAATCCTTTCTACAGCAAAGGACAAGCCGGTTGTTGTACTTATAATGACCAAACGTTCTTGAGGACACACGGGAGTATTGTCAAGTGCTTTCGCTTCATATAGTTGATTAATCTTCATTGTTTTGATAAGTGTTGTGTGGGTGAACCTATGCTAATGCACCGCCCTTCCTAGGACTAATACATACTTGTGATTATACCCCTTGCAAGCATCCGCAAATACAAGAAAGTAATTAAGTTAAACTAACCACAGCCTTAAACTTTGAGATCCTGCTATCCCTCATGCATCGATATACCAACGGGTGTTCAGGTTTCTGTCACTCCGGCAACCCCACAATTGGCAAACGAATACACAATGCATTCCCCTAGGCCCATAAAGGTGAAGTATCATGTAGTCGACGTTCACATGACACCACTAGAAGAATAACACCACAACTTAAGCATCAAACCATTAAATATTACTCAACATAGTTCACTACTAACATCAAGACTTCTCCCATGTCCTCAAGAACTAAACGAACTACTCACAAGACATCATACGGAACATGATCAGAGGTGATATGATGATGAATAACAATCTGAACATAAACCTTAGTCCAATGGTTTCACCCAATAGCATCAATAACAAGAGTAATCAACACCGGGAGAGTTTCCCCTATGAAATAGACAAGATTCAGCCCTAGATGTTATAGCGGAGACGGGTGCAGCGGCGGTGATGATGGTGTTGGTGGAGATGATGATGATGATGATCCCGATGAAGTCCAGCTCGATGACGGTGATGATGGCGACGATTTCCCCCTCCGGGAGGGAATTTCCCCCGGCAGATTTCTTCCTGCAGGGGAGCTTTTCGCTCTCTGGTGTTTTCCGCCTCGTGGAGGCGGCGGAATATTTCGATGGCCCCCTCTGTGTTAGGGTTCCGAGGGGGTCAAGTACGCGAAGGGGGAACGGCTGAGGTGGGCCAGGGCCCCCAAACCACCTCTCGGCGCGGCAGGGGGCCCCACCGCGCCAAGGGGTGAGGAGGGCCCACCATGGCCCATCTCAGCTCCCCCTTTTGGCCTCCTCCATCTTCTGGTAAAATAGGAACTTCCATATGTCTCCTTCGATTTATTGATCTTCAGAAATAGTGCATCTCGACGGTGCTTTTTCCAGCAGAATCCTGACTCCGGTGTCCAATTCTCCATTATTCATCAAACATGCAAAATAGGTAAAATAACATAAGTAACACTTCTAAATATGAAATATATCGATGAATAGCAGTAAATTATGATATAAAATAGTGATGCAAAATGGACGTATCAACCCCCCCAAGCTTAGACCTCGCTTGTCCCCAAGCGAAAACTGAGCTCAGTAAACATGACCACAAGTTTATGGAGCAAAGTGTCGATAAATAAAATACGGACAAGAAGCATCACATTCATTGATACACAAGTCATTCTAGACAGCAACTTCCCTTCATATAATCTAACTTGAAATAAGTAAAGGGAACCACGATGAAGTGCATAAAGAGAACCATGATTGGTGAAGGCAAACTTAAACTCTTGGTCAGAGAACAATTAACAGATCATACTTATCTTTCGAGAAGAGTCTTTATATCAGAGCTTATATAGCAGAACTTACATGCCTTAATCATAACAGTCTCCTTACAGTCATTGATAACTTTCAAAGTTATATTCATTCGGATAAAAGCTATTGTGCGAAACAAGGAAATGAGAGATATGATTAGAAGTATCAACACATATAACTAATTGGATCTCAACAACTCAAATGCTTGCTTGAGATAGAGAGGAATGGGTTTACTGACTCAACAATAATGTAAAAGATAGGCCCTTCGCAGAGGGAAGCAGGGATTAAATCATGTGCTAGAGCTTTTAAGTTTTGCAAAGCATATAGAGAGTATGAAAATAGTTGTTTGAGCTATGTATGTCGTTGTCAACGAATCGTAGTAAAGTGAACACTAACCCCTTGTCAACCAGACTTTCAAGAGCGGCTCCCATGAAGGACGTTATCTCTACCAGCAAGGTAGATCATCCCTCTTCTCTTTTGTTTACACATGTATTTTAGTTTCTTTATAGTTGACACTCCTCCCAACCTTTTGCTTACACAAGCCATGGCTAACCGAATCCTCGGGTGCCTTCCAACATTCACATACCATGGAGGAGTGTCTATTTGCAAATTAAGTTGCTTACTGATAAATCAGGGCAAAACATGTGAAGAGAATTATTAATGAAAGTTGTAGTTAATTGGGACTGGGCACCCCATTTGCCAGCTCTTTTTGCAAATTGTTGGATAAGCGGTGTATATGCCACTAGTCCATTGGTGAAAGTCTGTTTGACAAAAGTGCTAGAGAAACTCTACAGAACCCTCATGAGCTAATAAACAGTGACACAAAACTAGGAGTAATAAGTTTTGAATAATTTAAAGGTAGCACATGAAGTATTTACTTGGAATGGCGCAAAATACCATATAGTAGGAAGTTATGGTGGACTCGAATGGCAATGGTTTGGCTCAAGGTTTGGATGTATGAGAAGCATTCCCTCTCGATACAGGTCTTTGGCTAGCAAGGTTATGTAGCAAGCATAAGAGTTGAGGGATACAAACAATTATACAAGTGATAAGAATAATCATGCAATCTTCCTTAGAAGCACAAATAGTTTAACTTAAGAATACTAAGCTTATGAGCACAAAGAAAGAAAGATCATGGAATAATATATTTGCATGCACTCCCTCTTCTACTTAAGTCTCAAAGTATTGTCTACTACTGACCAATGCTAAGTTTGCCAAAACCAAAAAGATTAACTTGGTGCTCTAAAAAGTGATCCCTATACTAACAACAAGGTTATCAATATGAAAGAGAATTGCAAGCTAAAATAAAGTATGCAGAAAGTAAATGATAAAACTTCTCATTAATATTTCATAACGGCAACTCACACCAAGGGATACATAGATAACCAACTAAAAGAGAGATACTTCCACATTGCAAACCATCATATAAGATAACTTCCCTACTCACGATATGACTTTATGGAAAAGTAAAAGGTAAAGATAATGTGTGATACCGCGGCACTCCCCCAAGCTTGGAACAAACCAAGGGGATGCCAATACTTATGATGAATTACTCCTTCGGTGGTGGTGGATTGTTGATAAGCTTATCAACCAGCTCCTTCAGTTCATCAATCTTGTAGGTGAGGGCGCGAATCAGCTCAGAGTTGTGTTCGATGCGATTCATAAACTTGTCAGACTGCGAGTCCCAACTCTTGGAGTTGTTTCCCCACTCCTCAGCAGCAGAATCCCTCTTTCCTGTATTGTTAGAACGATCTATATTCCAACCACTAGGCAACTCAGCCTCCGGGATCCTCTCAATTTGATGCTTATGGATAAGAGTATGGAAGGGGTTATTTTGCCTGGGGAAGATGTCCTGGGAGCCAAGAAGTGTCGTGGAACCTTCCCTCCGGTGCTCATCCGCGCCCTTGCCTGGGCTTGAATGGATTTGCCACCACTCCGATGCTTGCAACGGTAGCGCGCGGGTATTCGCGCGGGTCTTCCTCCACTTCTCCTTCATCTTCGCTCTTGACTTCCTCCTTCAGCTTGGGGTCTTGAGTCTCGTCTTCCAAAGGCTCCTTGCCCTTGTTGTTGTTGTTGGAGACCATGGCGCTTCTAAATCTGAAAACAATATCTGGACAGAAACAGCTCGAAACGAAACACGATGAAAAGGCGAGATACGAACCTCGGGGGTTCGGGTGAGTTATATAGCAAAAAGTTTTACAACATAAGGAAGGTACAGGAGGAAACCTGATCGGAGACGAGCTCCGGGGTGCTCAAACCACCAGGCGGCGCGGCTGGGGGCCCACCGCGCCGACCTATGGTTTGGGCACCACGGGTGCCGTCTCCCATCCGGTTCGGTCTCTTATTTTTCCATATTTAATAAAAACGACGAAAATATCTTCTAGAAAGTTATTCGCGAAACTTTTCTTACCGAAACTGTTACCTATTCGAATCGAATTCTGCAGTCCCAGAAAAATGTTCTTCAATGAAAGTTTCCGGAGTCACCACTTTAATTGTATCAACCTCTTCATTAATAGAATCTCCAGAAATATAATGCTTGAGTCTTTGACCATTTACCACTTGTGTAGAGTTATCTTTCAATGAAGCAATTTTTATTGCACCTGAACGATACACCTCCACAATAACAAATGGTCCTTCCCATTTTGAGAGTAACTTTCCTGCAAAAAATCTGAGACGAGACCTATACAATAGAACTTTCTCACCAACATTAAATTCTCTTTTAAGAATTCTCCTATCATGCCATCTCTTAACTTTTTCTTTAAAGAGTCTAGCATTTTCATAAGCCTCACTTCTCCATTCATCTAAAGAACTTAAGTGCAACAACCTTTTCTCACCGGCAAGTTTAAAATCTCTATTAAGTTCTCTCACTGCCCAATAAGCTTTGTGTTCTAATTCTAAAGGCAAGTGACAAGCTTTACCATAAACCATTTTATAAGGAGACATGCCCATGGGGTTCTTATAAGCAGTTCTATAAGCCCATAAAGCATCATTTAACTTACTAGCCCAATTTTTTCTAGATTTATTAACAGTCTTTTGCAAGATAGATTTAATCTCCCTATTTGACAATTCTACTTGTCCACTAGTTTGAGGATGATAGGCTGAAGCAATTCTATGATTAACACCATATTTAGCAAGAGTCTTTCTAAAACCACCATGGATAAAATGAGAACCTCCATCAGTCATAAGATATCTAGGTACACCAAACCTAGGAAAAATGACATCTTGAAGCATTTTTAAAGAGGTCTCACCATCAGCACTTTTAGTAGGTATAGCTTCTACCCATTTAGTGACATAATCAACAGCAACAAGTATATGAGTATTACCTTGTGAAGAAGGAAAAGGACCCATGAAGTCGAATCCCCAACAATCAAATGGTTCAATAACAAGAGAATAACTCATAGGCATTTCATTGCGTCTAGAGATATTACCAACCCTTTGACATTCATCACAAGATAAAATAAACTTTCTTGCATCCTTAAAGAGGGTAGGCCAATAAAAACCTGATTGTAGAACTTTCTGCGCAGTTCTATCTCCAGCGTGATGCCCTCCATAAGCACTTCCATGGCATTTCCTCAGTATTTCCTGTTGTTCATATTCAGGAACACATCTTCGCATAATACCATCGACTCCTTCTTTATATAAGTGTGGGTCATCCCAAAAGTAATGCCGCAAGTCATAAAAGAATTTCCTTCTTTGCTGAGCTGAAAAGGTTGGAGGCAAGTACTTGGAAACAATAAAGTTAGCATAATCAGCATACCAAGGACTATCTCGCGAACTTACACTTATTGCAGCCAATTGTTCATTTGGAAAGCTATCATTAACAGGAATAGGATCATAAGGAATGCTTTCCAATCTAGACAAATTATCAGCAACAGGATTTTCAGCACCTTTTCTATCTATGATATGCAAATCAAATTCTTGCAAAAGAAGTACCCATCTAATAAGCCTTGGCTTAGCATCTTTCTTTTCCATAAGGTATCTAATTGCAGCATGATCAGTATGAATAGTGACTTTCGAATCAACTATGTAGGGTCGAAATTTGTCACAAGCAAAAACTACAGCTAGAAATTCTTTTTCAGTAGTGGCATAATTCTTTTGAGCAGAATCAAGAGTTTTACTAGCATAATGAATAACATTTAACTTTTTATCTACTCGCTGCCCAAGAACAGCGCCTACAGCATAATCACTAGCATCACACATAATTTCAAAAGGTAAATTCCAATCAGGTGGTTCAACTACAGGAGCGGTGATTAAAGCCTTTTTCAAAGTTTCAAAAGCTTCCTTACAATCATCATCAAAAACAAAGGGTACATCTTTTTGAAGAAGATTAGTAAGAGGCTTGGAAATTTTAGAGAAATCTTTAATAAACCTCCTATAAAAACCAGCATGACCAAGAATACTACGAATACCTTTAACATCTTTGGGACAAGGCATCTTTTCAATTGCCTCCACTTTAGCTCGATCAACTTCAATACCTCTTTCAGAAATTTTATGTCCAAGAACAATTCCTTCATTAACCATAAAGTGGCATTTCTCCCAATTAAGAACAAGGCTAGTTTCTTCACATCTCTGCAAAACTTTGTCAAGGTTGTGCAAACAATTATCAAAGGAAGTTCCATAGACGGAGAAATCGTCCATGAAGACTTCCACAATTTCCTCACAAAAGCCATGAAAAATAGCAGACATGCATCTTTGAAAAGTAGCAGGAGCATTACATAAACCAAAAGGCATACGTCTATAAGCATAAGTTCCATAAGGACAAGTAAAAGTAGTTTTCTCTTGATCTTGCGCTCTCACAGCAATTTGAGAAAACCCAGAATACCCATCAAGGAAACAAAAGTGAGTTTTCTTGGACAACCTCTCAAGCATTTGATCAATAAAAGGCAAAGGATAATGATCTTTCTTAGTTACTTTGTTAACCTTTCTAAAATCAATGCACATCCTATAACCAACTACTACTCTTTGAGGAATTAGTTCATCATTTTCATTAGGAACAACGGTAATTCCTCCTTTCTTAGGAACACATGCACAGGACTTACCCATCTACTATCAGCAATAGGATAAATAATACCAGCTTCAAGAAGTTTTAATACCTCATTTCTTACCACTTCTTTCATCTTGGGTATTAAACGACGCTGATGCTCAACAACAGGCTTTGCATCAGGTTCCATGTTGATGGCGTGCTGACATATAGTAGGAGAAATTCCCTTCAGGTCATCAAGAGTATATCCCATAGCTCCGCGGTGTTTCCTCAACACTCCCAATAACCTTTCCTCCTCTGTACCTGAAAGTTTAGAGCTGATAATAACAGGATATATTTTCTTATCATCAATATAAGCATATTTAAGATTATCAGGCAGAGGTTTCAAATCAAAAACAGGATCCTCCTTGGGTGGCATTGTGGTACCCAAATCTTCCACAGGTAAATTGTGTTTGAGCATAGGTTGACGAAGGAATACTTCATCAAGCTCATTCCTTTCTTCCCTGAAGTTCTCACTTTCATGATTCTCCATATGTTGCTGCAAAGCATTGTTAGGAGCAAGAACAATAGATGCAAGTTGAGCAATTTCAAAATCCTCACTAGGCAATTCAGTTTCATAAGGTGCTTTAGCAAATTTAGAGAAATTGAATTCATAAGATTCACCAGCAAATTTAGTAAAGATTTTCTCTTTCTTACAATCTATAACAGCACCACAAGTATTCAGAAAAGGTCTACCAAAAATAATAGGACAACTATCATTGGCAGCCGACCCAAGTACAAGAAAATCAGCAGGGTATTTAGTCTTACCACAAAGGACTTCGACATCTCTAATGATACCAATTGGAGAGATAGTTTCCCTATTAGCAAGCTGAATAACCACATCAATCTCTTCAAGTTTACAAGGAGCAATTTCGTGCATAATTTCCCTGTAAAGCTCATAAGGAATAGCACTAGAACTTGCACCAATATCACATAAACCATAATAGCAATGATCACCTATCCCAACAGAAAGCACAGGAACACTAGACTTCCTAGAACTTTTAGGATGTGAGACAATATTAGAAGCATCCTCACAAAAGATAATGTGTCTATCTTCTAAATTTTCAGTGACAAGATCTTTAACCAATGCTACAACAGGTTCAACAGTTATTTGCTCATCAGGTTTGGTAGTTTTCTTATTACTTTTACTAACAACACCAGTTATGATAGTATGTTCCTTAATCTTATTAGGAAAAGGAACTTTTTCAATATAAGGTTCTGGAATAATGCGATCAGCAACATTAACCTCAACACCTTTAGATATATGAGAAACAGATTCATCTTTATATGGTTCATGATAATTTTTAAAACCCTCCTTCAAGAAGGTCACACTTAAACTCTTCTTTATTACGAGTGAACGATCCAGCACAAGTGGTATCCAATAGAGTTTTATCTTGAAAGGAGAGTCTTGCATAAAAGTTATCAATAACAATATTACCAGGAAGCTCATGAATGGGACATTTGAGCATTAATGCCTTCAATCTCCCCCACGCTTGAGCGATACTCTCTCCATCATAGGGCCAGAAGTTATATATGAGGTTTCGATCCTTATGAATCTCACTTGGAGGATAGAATTTGGAGTAAAAGAGAGGTACAATTTCCTCCCATCCAAGAGAATACCCATTCTTCAGCAGTTTATACCAATGTGCTGCTTTACCAGACAGTGATAGAGAGAACAATTTCTTCTTAACTTCTCCCATCGAGATACCTGCACACTTAAATAACTCGCACAATTCATGCAGAAATAACAAATGATCTCCAGGATGGACAGTTCCATCTCCTGCATAGCGGTTATTTGTGACACGTTCAACAATTTTCATAGGAATTTTGAACGGTATTACCTGCTCATCTGACGCCTCCTCTACTACCTTAGCAGTGGTAGTTGTTTTCCCAAATAGGAATTCAAGAGAAGACCCCTCCATAATGAGATATAGCAGCAGGCAAAAATAAAAACAGCACGTATAATAAATGTTTCCCTTACCAATTCCACTTACCAATAGCGCTACACTCCCCGGCAACGGCGCCAGAAAATAGTCTTGATAACCCACAAGTATAGGGGGTGTATCGTAGTACTTTCGATAAATAAGAGTGTCGAACCCAACGAGGAGCAGAAGGTGTTGACAAGCGGTTTTGATGAAGGATTCACTGCAAATGCTCACAGACGAGTTTTTAGGAGTTTTTGATATGACAGATAAATAAAGTACAAGTAAATAAAATGCAGTAGTAATAGTTGCAGCGAGTGGCCCAATCCTTTCTACAGCAAAGGACAAGCCGGTTGTTGTACTTATAATGACCAAACGTTCTTGAGGACACACGGGAGTATTGTCAAGTGCTTTTGCTTCATATAGTTGATTAATCTTCATTGTTTTGATAAGTGTTGTGTGGGTGAACCTATGCTAATGCACCGCCCTTCCTAGGACTAATACATACTTGTGATTATACCCCTTGCAAGCATCCGCAAATACAAGAAAGTAATTAAGTTAAACTAACCACAGCCTTAAACTTTGAGATCCTGCTATCCCTCATGCATCGATATACCAACGGGTGTTCAGGTTTCTGTCACTCCGGCAACCCCACAATTGGCAAACGAATACACAATGCATTCCCCTAGGCCCATAAAGGTGAAGTATCATGTAGTCGACGTTCACATGACACCACTAGAAGAATAACACCACAACTTAAGCATCAAACCATTAAATATTACTCAACATAGTTCACTACTAACATCAAGACTTCTCCCATGTCCTCAAGAACTAAACGAACTACTCACAAGACATCATACGGAACATGATCAGAGGTGATATGATGATGAATAACAATCTGAACATAAACCTTAGTCCAATGGTTTCACCCAATAGCATCAATAACAAGAGTAATCAACACCGGGAGAGTTTCCCCTATGAAATAGACAAGATTCAGCCCTAGATGTTATAGCGGAGACGGAGTGCAGCGGCGGTGATGATGGTGTTGGTGGTGGAGATGATGATGATGATGATCCCGATGAAGTCCAGCTCGATGACGGTGATGATGGCGACGATTTCCCCCTCCGGGAGGGAATTTCCCCCGGCAGATTTCTTCCTGCAGGGGAGCTTTTCGCTCTCTGGTGTTTTCCGCCTCGTGGAGGCGGCGGAATATTTCGATGGCCCCCTCTGTGTGTTAGGGTTCCGAGGGGGTCAAGTACGCGAAGGGGGAACGGCTGAGGTGGGCCAGGGCCCCCAAACCACCTCTCGGCGCGGCAGGGGGCCCCACCGCGCCAAGGGGTGAGGAGGGCCCACCATGGCCCATCTCAGCTCCCCCTTTTGGCTTCCTCCATCTTCTAGTAAAATAGGAACTTCCATATGTCTCCTTCGATTTATTGATCTTCAGAAATAGTGCATCTCGACGGTGCTTTTTCCAGCAGAATCCTGACTCCGGTGTCCAATTCTCCATTATTCATCAAGCATGCAAAATAGGTAAAATAACATAAGTAACACTTCTAAATATGTAATATATCGATGAATAGCAGTAAATTATGATATAAAATAGTGATGCAAAATGGACGTATCAGAAACCCTCAAGGAGACAAGCTTAGTTATGTGTTACAAATTCAATTCAAGGCAACTAATAATGTTGCTGAATACGAAGCTCTCCTTCATGGTCTACACATTGCCAAGGAACTAGGCGTCCAGCGTGTCCTCTGCTACGGAGATTCAGACTTGGTGGCGCAACAGATACGGGGTACTTGGGACACAAAGAGCGAGACAATGGCAGCATATCGTGCTACCGTCGACAAATTCGCTAAATGTTTCCTAGGCTACGAGGTCCGCCACATCCCAAGGGTTCAAAATGAGGCGGCTGATACACTTGCCCGAATGGGGTCTGAACGCAAAAAGGTACCAAAAGATGTTTTCCTGGAACACCTGTACAAGCCGTCAATAAAAGGAGCAGACCTCCTTGACCCAGAGTCGGCAGAACCAGTTGAAGACGCTAGTTATGCCGTCTACCTGGTAAAGCCGGATTGGACGACGCCATATTTGGACTTCCTGATCAATCAGGAGTTGTCGGACGATGAGGTTTTGAAAAGGCAAATCATAAGAAGAGCCAAGGCATTCACAATAATTAAAGGCGAATTGTACAAACGTAGCACCACTGGTGTTTACCAACGTTGCATTTCGCCCGAAGAAGGCAGAGAACTGTTGGATGAGATACATGCTGGAGTGTGTGGACATCACGCTTCCTCACGCGCCCTTGTTTCAAAAGCCTTCCGACAAGGTTTCTACTGGTTGACAGCCAAGCAAGATGCAGAGGACATCGTCAAAAGATGCAGGGGCTGCCAACTTTATGCCAGGCAATCGCACATGCCAGCTCAGGAGCTTAAAACAATACCCATCACATGGCCTTTCGCAGTCTGGGGCTTGGACATGGTTGGTCCGTTTAAGACGGCGCCTGGTGGCTACACACATTTACTTGTGGCTGTAGACAAGTTCACTAAGTGGGTTGAAGCTAAGCCCATCAAAAAGCTAGACGGTGCCACAGCCGCAAATTTTCTGTGGGGAATAATCTCTCGGTTCGGGGTGCCTCATAGCATTATCACCGATAACGGCACTAACTTGTAGCAAGGCGAAGTTGAGGAATACTGTTATAAGCATGGTATCCGCCTAGATCTTGCCTCAGTAGCACACCCGCAGGCAAACGGTCAAGTAGAGCGTGCAAATGGTTTAGTCCTACAAGGCATCAAACCATGTCTTGAAGTACCATTGCACAGAGCGGCTGGGGCTTGGGTGGATGAGTTGCCATCTGTCCTTTGGATTTTACGCATAACTCCAAACAGATCAACCAAGTTCACTCCTTTTTTCTTAGTCTATGGCGCAGAAGCAGTGTTGCCGACCGACATGATGTACGATTCTCCCAGAATCCAAGCCTACGTCCAGGAAGACGCAGAAGATGCAAGATAGGATGGCCTTGACCTACTTGATGAAGAACGAGACATTGCTCTCGCACAATTCGCCATCTATCAGCAAAATTTGAGGCGTTATCACAACAGAAGAGTGCGGCAACGAAGTTTTAGAGTTGGTGACCTGGTCCTCCGCCTAATCCAAGACAGGAAAGGCTTGCATAAGTTATCCCCGCCATGGGAAGGACCTTTTGTGGTCAGTAAGGTGTTGCTCAATGGATCTTATTACTTGGTAGATGCGCGAGACGGATACAAGAAGAAACGAGGTCGCAAGCGCAAGAGGAAGGTTGACGACAAGTACGAAGAAACCAAGCGACCCTGGAACATTGAGCAGCTACGTCCTTTTTACACTTAGCAATTTCCACATTGTAATAAGTACTATATGATTATGAAATAAAAGTCTGTGGTTTGCTCATTCAGTTTTGGGATCATGCCATCTTTTGTCTTTTCTCGCAATCATATATCTGTTGTCATAAAAGTTACCGAACAAAATATTTTTGCTCCGTGCTAAGGTTCAAACTTCTTTGACATTTGCCGTCTGCCGGCTAAAAAAGCAAAACAATCTTTGCACCGCCTAATATGCCTATCTGTCTGTTTGTGTGTGGTCGCCTAGTAGTATGTCGTTGGCACCAACATGCTGGCTTTGGTCTCTGAGTCTAAATTAGTCGGTATTGCACCTGGTTGGCTCAGCTAAAGTAACTAAGATGAGGTTCCGCCAACATATGAAACAGCTAAACAGGGAAACGAGATACATATTAAGGCGGGCCACTTAAATAAGCCTACTGCCAAGTGTAGCATAAAAGTTGGCCCAGAATATTTACAAACCCAAAATATAATCAAGTTTTTTGCGTTAACAGATTAACGTAGTGTCTTGTGCTACCATTGCAGGAGAGGACATTTAAGGAGTTGCCGCTTTGGTGGAGATAGTTGGGAGATCCTGGGGGCTGACACCGGCATCCTTGGGGCTGGCTCCGCCATCCTGGGGGCTGCGCTCGTCAGCCGCGGCTTCGCCTTCTCCGCCTCCGGCAGCTTCAGGATCCGCTGATACGTCCAAAATGTATCTACTTTTCCGAACACTTTTGCTATTGTTTTTCCTCTAATTTGTGTGATTTGAATGCAACTAACACGGACTAACGCTGTTTTCAGCAGAATTGCCTTGGTGTCTTATTTTTGTGCAGAAAGTCAAAGTTTTAGGGAAATTTCAGAAAAATTCCAGAAATTCTATTTTTCTAGAAGACCCACGGAGCCAGAAGACGAAGCGAAGAGGGTGCACAGGGACACCACACGCACCTAGGGCGCGGTTGGGCCCTTGCCGCGCCCAGGGGTGGTGTGGCCACCCTGTGTGGCCCCCGACACTCTCCTTCGGACTACTTAAAGCCTCTGACCTAAAAACTTCGGGGGAATCGACGCTTTTTCCAGAAACCTTCCAGAGCTCCGCCGCCATCGAAAACCCTATTCCGGGGATCAGAAACTCCGTTCTGGCACCCTGCCGGGACGGGGAATTGGAGGAGATCATCGCCATCATCATCGCCGCCACCTCTCCATCGACCATCCATGACTCCCCCATCCATGTGTGAGTAATTCCCCGCTGTAGGCTGAGGGGATGGTAGGGATTGGATGAGATCATTCATGTAATAGTTGTGAGATTTGTTAGGGCATGGTGCCTAGTATCCATCGGTAGTGTTTATTGTCATTGTTGTAACTTATTATGCTTAATGCTTGTCACTTAGGGCCCGAGTGCCATGATCTCAGATCTGAACATGTTATTGAATCATGAGAATAATTATTGTTTTGGATCATATCTATAAGTTGTATACACACGTCACTGTCCGGAACCCGAGGCCCCAAAGTGACAGAAATTGGGATAACCGGAGGGGATGGTTGCGACGTGAGGATCACATGTGTTCACGGAGTGTTAATGCTTTGCTCCGGTGCTTTATTAAAAGGAGCACCTTAATT
This sequence comes from Poa pratensis, assembly GCA_947311845.1. Lineage (NCBI taxonomy): Eukaryota > Viridiplantae > Streptophyta > Magnoliopsida > Poales > Poaceae > Poa > Poa pratensis. The sequence continues at coordinate 32,370,783 of CAMZMU010000083.1, forward strand.
ACCAGTAGTTTCCCTTGAGGCCCCGCTGCAAACGGGCTGGTAGGACAAAGGATGTTGTGCAAGTTTCTCATTGTGAGCACGTACGACTAAATACGGAACACATGCCTATGATTGTTTATTACTTGGATACCTTATTATTTATCTGCAATTGCCCTATGTATGACTATTTCATGAATTATCTCATCCATGCAGCGCCCGTTCATCCATCCCTATGCCTACAGTATTTTAATCCTGCTGTCTACTGCAATTATTACTGCTGTCTTTATTTTACTGCTGCTATTATTTCACTACTGCTACTGTCATAAAACTGTTGCTACTGATAAACTGTGTCGAGCAAGTCTACTTCCAGGTGCAGCTGAACTGACAAATCATCTGTCAAGGCTTATAAATATTCTTTGGCTCCCCTTGTGTCGAATCAATAAATTTAGGTTTTACTTCCCTCGAAGACTGTTCCGATCCCGTATACTTGTGGGTCATCAAGACTATTTTCTGGCGCCATTGCCGGGGAGCATAGCTCTATTTATAAGCTCACCAGGGAGTCATACTGCTCGCTGCAATTCATTCATCATGGTAAACCTCGTGATGATAAGGTTCGCATATTGCCATCCACTACAAGGAGAGGTACAACTCTGAACACTTCTGCTGCTCTTGATTCACCGTCTGTTATAAGTCAACTTGTCACACCACCACATGCACATGCTTCACGTGCTGCTACTTCTGCTGAATCTGAGAATGTTTCTGATGAATTTGATGATGCTTCTACTGTGCTTGATGAAAGAGGTTCACTAGGTCCTTTTCTAGATGCTACAATTGCTAAATCTAAACAACTTGAAAATACTGAAACACCTAATGAAACTCCTTTTACACCTGCTTATTCACCTGAAACGAGAGAAACTACTAGTGATGATCTTGAGGAAACTTATGTTGAACTTGATGATGACTTTATTGATGAATGCATGAATTGTGATACCTCTAAAGATGTTAATGCTATTAAAATCTTCTTCAAAGACGTGCTGTCAACTATAAACTTTCTCCTGATGCTAAATTCGCTACATCTCCCATAAATATAAAAGATAAAGATTATGATTTCTCTGTTGACTTGTCTTTTATAACTATTGCTGAGAAAGAACCTTTTCGAGGAACTGAAAATGAAAGTGTTGTAGAACATATGAACACTCTCTCTACTCTGAGTAGTTTGTTTTCTGATGATATTAAGAAACGCAGTTACTTTGTTTCTAAAATTTTCCCTTTCTCATTGAAAGATGAAGCTAAAACTTGGTTTAATGATTTATCTCCTGGATCTATTGAGAGCCCGATGGGTTTAGTCAATGCTTTCTTTCAGAAATATTTTCCTGCTAGTGCTCAACATGCTGCTTTACAGAAAATCTTTAACTTTAAGCAAAATGAGGGAGAGAAAATGCCTGAATCTTGGGCAAGGTTTTGTTATTTACTTAGAGCTCGGCCTGGACATCAACTAGCTAAAAATGAACTTCTTGATATATTTTATAATGGACTGACTGTTGAATCTAGGACATACCTGGATAGTTGTGCTGGTTGTGTTTTCAGGAAAAGAACTCCAGATGAAGCTGAGGAATTATTGGCTAAGATAAGCCAAAATCATGATGATTGGACCCTGCCTGAACCAACTCCGGTACCTACGCCGAGGAAAAGAGGAGTAATTGAATTGAATGATGAAGAAATGAGAGAAGCCATGAAATCTCTTAAGGAGAAAGGTATTAAATCTGAAGATGTGAAAAATCTTCCTCCTATAGAAGAATTGTGTAAGCCAATTTCTCACTCATCTACAGTTGAGGTACACTCTCTCCAACGCTTTGATGATAGAGATATCCCTTATTCTAAACCTCCTGATCAATGCTTAGATGAGTTTGATAATTTCATTGTTAAGCAAAACAATTTCAATAGGAGAATAGAAAATAGCTTCATAAAGAATTCTCATGTCATTAATCATTTGCATGATGTTTTGGAAAGAACTTCTAATGATGTTAAAATACTCATTAAACATTTTCGTATGGTTCAAACTCAAATTGAGCAATTGACTAGAGTGCAAAAAGATTTGCTAGGTAATGCTTCTAGAGAAAATGATAAACATGCTTTTGGTATAGCAACTAGAGGTGGTGCTTCCACTCAGGATCCTTTATATCCTGAGGGACATCCTAAAAGAATTGAGCAAGATTCTCAACTAGTTAATGAAACTACTACCCCTTCTAAGAAAAAGAAGAAGACGAAACATAAACATGTTGAGGAATCACCTGAACCTATTAAAGACAATGAGCATGTTAATAATCCAAATAGTATATCTATCTCTGATGCTGAAACTGAGAGTGGTAATGAACATGTGATAACCCCCAAGAGCAAGGGATCACTGTAGCACCTCTCAATGTGGAAGTAAGGTATCGATCCGCAGGAGCAAGAAGGAAAAGTTATCTATTCCCTACAACTAAAGTGTCACAAGTTTTAGTTGATTATGCACTAAACAAGTTTGGAGAATAAGGTGGTTGATGGATGGAAGTAACCAAGCAAGAATATAAAAGTGTCCCAATCCTCTTCAATGCAAGAGGACAAGACAAATGGTAGCAAGCAAAAGCTCTCAAAGAGAGAGAAAGCCCAATCCTCTATGCAGCAAGAGGACAAGCTCAAGTGAGAGTTTCTTATAGGAACAATGGACATGGGTTCATGGGTTCACTTAATCCTCTCTCTCTCATATATGGTGATTATCATGTTATAGATAAAGTACACATAATTGTCATGTTTTAATGGTAGATTTTATAACGGCTACATGTCCTAAAACACATAGTTGAAAGAAATACTCATTTGTGTTGCTAGTGTCACCCTCGTAAGGCTAGCGTGATTGCTGTCACACCCACATCATACTTCTCCCTTTTCCCCCAGATAAAGGATGTTGGACGGTACTGTGTCACTCAATACCTATGCCTTCTGTCACATTGGCCACCCAGTACCCACATACATCATACTTCATAATGGATAATATTCTAAACACTAGTGCAATGATTTATATTTCGTGTGTGTGACCACATCTCTCTCATCTATCTACACTTGGTGGTGTCAATCACCTCATGATAAAGATAAACAAGGCATTATGCATAAATCAAACCATCACATGCATCATAGAATATCTCCAAAGTATGACAAGTCATAAAAGATCCAACACAACAGTAAATGCATAACAAATATTATCTCACACCACAATATCCACCATGAGAATTACATAGATGACCGTAATCATGTTCAGCAGCTCATACGGTACTAATTAGTGAAGCTCAAAGAGAGGAGAGATACATAAGTTACCACCACAAACCCAAATCCAGGGGGTGGACTACTCCCCCTTCATCATGGAGACGGTGGAGAAGTCGTTGGAGAAGGTGGAGACCACCCCGGCAGCGCCCCGCCGGAGTTTTCCCCCTCCAATCTGCAGCTCCTGATCTCCGTTTCGGTGTTTCTGTGTTTGTGCGGCGCTGCTTCCAGAGAATGTCGGGGGACCTTTTATATAGGCGTTTTTAGGTCAAGACGATGTCGGTGGAGAAAAGATCGAAGGCAACGGAGCCACGAGGGCCAAACGGGTGGGTCCCACGCGGCTACAGTACCTAGCCGCGTGGGCCACCCCCTTTTGGTCCTCGGACCTCCGTTTGCTCGCTTCCTTCGCCCACAGGTCTTCTTCCTTCCAAATATTGACGCCCGTAAATTTCAAGGTGATTTCGTTGACGTTTGGGTCCCTGAAACATTAAAATAAGAAAACGGGGTTTTCTGCCTGTGCAGGGTTAATTCCATAAAAATAGGAAATAAATGAATATTCCCAAAAATCATTATAAAACATTGATATAACCCTTATATGATGCAAATATGATTGGAATATAAGCAATTAAAGTGCAAAGTTCATGTATGCATTTTACATGCATCAACATCCCCAAGCTTAATCCATGCTCGTCCTCGAGTATGAAGATGATAAAACTAACATGGACTTTGCAATTTAATACTTAACAATGAATATCAAAGATGATTACAATTGCTACATATAGTCAAATGATTCATTCTTCAAAGGAGTAGCAATATGCAAATAGTTTATGAAGTGATATCAAGTATTCAAGACAAGGATGTTCATTGATAGTTCACAAAGTGTAACATGGTAGCAAGTAATATGGAACACATGTATGCATAATGATAAGTAGAACATCCTACAATGGTCATAGAGTGTAGATGGAAATCTGAATATGATAGGTGTACACTTTGGAAAGATGTATATGTGAGTAGAGGTAAATCATGCATAAGTTTCATCCAACTTCCAAACTCTTCTACTTAAGTTAATGATTGCAATAAGGTATTCATTGGTGTCAGGCTCTCATTGCCCCTATCATAGCATCTTGAATGATTAAGGTTAAAGTGAAAGCAAATATGAGTAGTGTGCTTGATAAAGAATGGGTTGAATGTCTCATGCCCCTTGAATACAAGTACTTACACCATGTGTTACTCAACTTGGGAAACAAAGCAAGTTCAATTAAATATCATTGGAAGCATAATAGTATCATCAAGAGCGTCAACTGGGGTACCTCTTATCCCAAGATATGGAACAAGCCCATATCAAAATGACAAGACAAACAAACAAAATGAACAATCTCAACACCCTTTTTATTTACCATTTGGAAAAAAAATTTATTGCAAGGTGTATCACAGAAGGTTCACCATAGTATGTAAGTAAATTTCCACCATGAATGATGCATGGCTTAGATTAGCGGCCCAGGCGTCTCTCTAACCATTTACACAAACTCATTTAAACTCACTATATTTCCACATTTATTTCAACATGATAAGCATCCATAGACAAAAGCACATGATATCAACTAAATGAGATGAAGAGCGTGTTGAAAGATTGCCATGTGACTGCACATATGGGCTAACTTCCAACCCAAAACATTCATCAAACCACAAACATCATAATCTTAATCACAATGGGTCAAGTTTTATTAATGCAAATAAAAGAACATTGTGCATCAAGTTCGTGAGAGCTATATAACCAAAAAAAAAATCCATTGCAATCAATAACATAAACATTTTCATTCAGAGGTAAGATAACACAAACAACATGTTAAACATACTCGGAATAGCATAAAGCCAATAGGTAGATATGGTGGACTCACTGGAATAACTTTGGTTGAAGGTGTTGGAAACAAGTTTTTGCTTGTTGGAGTTTTTGGGCTAGCAAAAGGGAGAAAGTTGACCATCTAGATGCATGCATGAGTGTACATAGAACTAACTAATCCATGTTAAACCAAGTAAAATAACAATCAGCACCAAAACATGAATAAGTGATAGCTCTACAAAAAGAATTTGCAAACTATTACTCATAAACAAGCTCATGAATCATGCAACTATATGTATCATTAAAAATCAACTCAAACATCCCTTTTCCCAATCATATAAAAGCATCCAACATATTTCAACCCATATTTCCAGTAGCTCTCTCATATATAAATGATAGTGTGGTGGTCTCTCAAACAAAAACCAAACCAAAAACGACGCTCCAAGTTTATGCGATAAAGTGTTTCGATCGAAAAACAGAAGTTGGACGTGTGCAAACCGAGAGTGTGTAGGTCCAGCGGGGTTGTCTTCACATCCCCAAGCTTATGGTCTTCACCATCCTTGGATAACTCTTGGTGCATCTCCTCCAATCCCTGTGAAAAAACTTCAAAACACCGTTTCTCCCATTTCTTTTCTGTGGGGTGCATTAATAGTGATAAACAAATAGGTTTCTTGCTGCATATAATTCTTGAACAAAAATTCATATGAGATGTCCAGAAAGTGTATAATGTTGTATGCCTACTCATAAACTCAATTGGATAAAAAAAATTCAACTTAAAAGCTCAAAGCATGCATCAAACAAAATGGGACAGAATCTGTCCAGAAAACAGCAGCAACAAAACGTATTTTTCTACCCTACCAAACTTTCTCGAAAAATTCCGAAACAATTCATGCATACAGAGGATGAAAAGTTGCGACTACAGTTCAAATATGAGCTCATTCGGAGTTACAGAATAAGAATTAAAAATCATATTGTGCACTGATTCGTGCAGGAATAAAATCTCTGAACGCTATAAGCAACTTTTTCAAACCAAAAAGGGTAAAACTTGGCACTTTATTTAAAACCACAGAAACTAAACTAGGCACAAATTCTCTTGGTACAGCAAGAGGACACAAAGAAAATCACACAAAAAATAACCGGGTTGCCTCCCGCAAAGCGTTTTCTTTATAGCTATATAGCTAGGCTTGATAGTTTTAATGATGCTCCCATAGAAATAAGAGTTGAATATAAAAGAGCATCAAGAAGCAAATATCAAACACATTTAAGTCTAACCCACTTCCCATGCATTGGGATCTTGTAAAAAATAAATCAATAAAGCACAAAGTGACTAGCATAGGAAGGCAAAGCAAGTGCAACTTCAAAAATTTCAACAAAAAGAGAGGAGACTTAATATTATTGTGGTATATGAAGTCATGTCTCCCTCTCTCATAAAAACTTTCAGTAGCATCATTGATAAAACCCACAATATAACCATCACATAGAGCATTCTTATCATGATCCACATGCATAAAAGTATCATTACTCTCCACATAAGCATAAACAGTTTCATTAGTAAAAGTGGGAGTACAAATATCACATCCATCAATGTAATCATCATAAATAGGAGGCATAGAATAATCAAAATGATTTTTATCCTCAATAGTAGATGGACTGAAAATAATATTCATCATTGTAAACATCATATATAGGAGGCATATCATAATCAACATAAACTATATCCTCAATAGTGGGTGGACTGAAAATATCATATTCATCATCATAAATGGGAGACATAGTATCATCAAACAAGTCAAAGAACCTCCCCAAGCTTAGATGATTGCAAGATATAAAATAAGTTAAAGAGACCTCCCCAAGCTTAGTCTAGTGCACACAAGAATAGAAACTTAAGCGCTACGCTCCCCGGCAACGGCGCCAGAAAAGTACTTGATAACCCCCAAGAGCAAGGGATCACTGTAGCACCTCTCAATGTGGAAGTAAGGTATCGATCCGCAGGAGCAAGAAGGAAAAGTTATCTATTCCCTACAACTAAAGTGTCACAAGTTTTAGTTGATTATGCACTAAACAAGTTTGGAGAATAAGGTGGTTGATGGATGGAAGTAACCAAGCAAGAATATAAAAGTGTCCCAATCCTCTTCAATGCAAGAGGACAAGACAAATGGTAGCAAGCAAAAGCTCTCAAGAGAGAGAAAGCCCAATCCTCTATGCAGCAAGAGGACAAGCTCAAGTGTGAGTTTCTTATAGGAACAATGGATATGGGTTCATGGGTTCACTTTATCCTCTCTCTCTCATCTATGGTGATTATCATGTTATAGATAAAGTACACATAATTGTCATGTTTTAATGGTAGCTTTTATAACGGCTACATGTCCTAAAACACATAGTTGAAAGAAATACTCATTTGTGTTGCTAGTGTCACCCTCGTAAGGCTAGCGTGGTTGCTGTCACACCCACATCATACTTCTCCCTTTTTACCCCCAGATAAAGGATGTTGGACGGTACTGTGTCACTCAATACCTATGCCTTCTGTCACATTGGCCACCCAGTACCCACATACATCATACTTCATAATGGATAATATTCTAAACACTAGTGCAATGATTTATATTTCGTGTGTGTGACCACATCTCTCTCATCTATCTACACTTGGTGGTGTCAATCACCTCATGATAAAGATAAACAAGGCATTATGCATAAATCAAACCATCACATGCATCATAGAATATCTCCAAAGTATGACAAGTCATAAAAGATCCAACACAACAGTAAATGCATAACAAATATTATCTCACACCACAATATCCACCATGGGAATTACATAGATGACCGTAATCATGTTCAGCAGCTCATACGGTACTAATTAGTGAAGCTCAAAGAGAGGAGAGATACATAAGTTACCACCACAAACCCAAATCCAGGGGGTGTACTACTCCCCCTTCATCATGGAGACGGTGGAGAAGTCGTTGGAGAAGGTGGAGACCACCCCGGCAGCGCCCCACCGAAGTTTTCCCCCTCCAATCTGCAGCTCCTGATCTCCGTTTCGGTGTTTCTGTGTTTGTGCGGCGCTGCTTCCAGAGAACGTCGGGGGACCTTTTATATAGGCGTTTTTAGGTCAAGACGATGTCGGTGGAGAAAAGATCGAAGGCAACGGAGCCACGAGGGCCAAACGGGTGGTCCCACGCGGCTACAGTACCTGGCCGTGTGGGCCACCCCCTTTTGGTCCTCGGACCTCCGTTTGCTCGCTTCCTTCGCCCACAGGTCTTCTTCCTTCCAAATATTGATGCCCGTAAATTTCCAGGTGATTTCGTTGACGTTTGGGTCCCTGAAACATTAAAATAAGAAAACGGGGTTTTCTGCCTGTGCAGGGTTAATTCCATAAAAATAGGAAATAAATGAATATTCCCAAAAATCATTATAAAACGTTGATATAACCCTTATATGATGCAAATATGATTGGAATATAAGCAATTAAAGTGCAAAGTTCATGTATGCATTTTACATGCATCAACATGCTAATGATAAAGATAAGAATGATGCTTCTGATAAAGAGGAAAGTGAAGAGGAACCTGAAAAGCATTCTAAAAACAAAAAGTACACTAAAGAAGATTTTCTTGCTAAGAAACATGGTAATGAAAGAGAACCTTGGGTGCAAAAACAAATGCCTTTTCCTACTAAGAAACTCAAATCTAAGGAAGAAGAACATTATAACAAATTTTGTGAATGGATGAAACCTTTGTTTTTGCAAATTCCTTTGACTGATGCTATTAAGTTACCTCCCTATTCAAAGTACATGAAAGATATTGTCTCTAACAAGAGAAAGATTCCTAATGAAGAGATTTCTACCATGCTTGCTAATTATTCTTTCAATGGTAAGGTTCCAAAGAAGCTTGGAGATCCAGGTATACCAACTATTCCTTGCTCAATCAAAAATAACTATGTTAGAACTGCCTTATGTGATTTAGGTGCAGGGGTGAGTGTTATGCCTTTTTCTCTTTACAAGAGACTTTACTTGGAAAAATTGATACCAACTGATATATCTTTGCAAATGGCTGATAAATCTACTGCTGTTCCTGTTGGTATATGTGAAGATGTTCCTGTTCAAGTGGCTAATAATTGCTTGATATTAACTGATTTTGTTGTGCTTGAAATGCCTGAAGATGATAATATGTCTATTATTCTTGGAAGACCTTTTCTTAACACTGCAGGGGCTGTTATTGATTGCAACAAAGGAAAAGTGACTTTCCATGTTAATGACAAAGAGCATACTGTTTATTTTCCCAAGAAGCTGGACAAGATATTTGGAGTTAATACAATTACCAATATTAAAAGTATCAAAGTGGGAAGTATTGATTGCCCTATATATGAACCTCATGAAGAACTTCAATATATTATGATTGGATCTATAGCTATACCATTTAAGGTAACATGATTGTTCAATGTGGTTTAATTCTTTTATGTCATATAAAATGTATTTGGTGGCAAGACTTGATCAACCTTGTTAACAAATATGTTTTACATGCATAAAATTGCTAAACAACATTTCTTTCTCACTTTGTTTTACCCTATTTTTCTGCTGTAATTTGCAAAGTTAAGTAATGCTTGGTCTTTACATAAATTCATTTTGTCTAGTTTTCATTGTTTAAAACACCCAGAAAATGTCAGAAATAAAAGTTTTCAAAAAATTCTGAAAAAATTCTACAAGTCCTAGTTTTTAAAGAGGAACGTGGGAGTACCAGAGGATGACCAGGGGGACCCACCAGGCCACCACACGCCCCACGGCGCGGTGGAGGGCAGGCCGCGCCCTGCCCTGGTGTGGGGTCCACCTGGCCCTCCACTCACTCATCTCTCTCCCACTCCTTTCTCTCTCCCGACCAACACACCACCATTGCTCAAACTCGTGTTCTTGCTGCTCTTGCTCGAATTTTTCGATCTACTTGCTCAGCCCATCTTTGCTGCTGAAATTTGGATCAATTGCTCTCCGGTATGTGACTCCTCCGATTATCCAAATAGAATTTTGTTTAGTTGCTTATATCTTTGCATTTTGGTACTGTAGGTGACATGTTATTAGAGCTTGCATGCTTGTTCTTGTTTAGATTAACTAGTTTTGATGCATGTTTAGTCTCTAGCAAGTCTCCTAGTGTTTCCCTTGAATTAATCACTCCAAAATCATTTTTATGAGGTTTGTTTAAAATTTCAGAAAAGGAAGATGGATGGAAACAACTTAATTATGAAGAATTGGAAGTATCAGAGGTCATGGGAGTCAACCGTGAAGACTCTGTGTTTCCCTCTATTTATCCATGCCATGAGTTTATGAATGCTGCAGAGATCTTGCAAGATTTCAACACTCTAATCTCTAATGCAGGGTTGGAACACTTTGTTGCTGATGAACCACATCAATATGTAAAGCTGACTATGTCGGTGGTTCAAAGTTTTAGATTTAGTTGGAATTTGCCTACTCCCATGGTTCATTATAATATCTACAATAAAGCTGTAGATTTGTCTCTTCATGATTTTTGTGCAGCTATTAAGGTACCACATTGGGGTCTCATGAGAGGATTAGAGGTCAACCAAAGTATTTACAAGACCTCTACTCAGAGATTTGCCAAGGGAGAGATTTTACAGCCGAGGATGGTAAAATTCGAAACATCCAACTCCCATCTATTCGATATTTTGCCTACTACATTAGCAAATGTGTTCTAGCTAGGAAGAATGCAAGTAAATTATCTGTTTATGATTTGGCATTTCTTTCTGCTGCCTTAAATGTGATAGAACTTATAACTTGGGAGCTATGATTGCATTTCGTCTCTCCACTAACCGTGAAAAAGGAGGGGTTTGTGGTGGTCTCATTGCTTCTCGTTTATTAGCCATGCATGGTGTAGGACCACATCATTTTGATATTCAGCTTCCCATTGAAAGACTTGATCTTAACTCTATGATTAGCCACCAATTTGTTTCTCGCTGGTCCACCATTGATAATCTATCCTATGAATTGGTTTTTGTTAAGAAGACTAGGTGGAGAACTAAAACTATGAACGCATAGTCTGTTTGCCTGCGCCTCTTTTGTTTAACCTTGATGTCAGGCAAGGATGGTCATTCTCGGAGGGAGACCTTGATGCATATATGGAGGAGCATGGCCTTCATGCGGATAGTGAGGGAAGAGGTCCTGAGGAGGACTTCATTCAGCCCTTCGACACTACGAGCTCTTCATACCAGTATCCTGATTATGGAGCTGCAGGCCCTTCTTCTTCACAGGATCCTGATTATGATCACGCTAGGTATGATCCACCTGGATGGAGTTCTGGGCCATGTGGATGATTGTCTCCCACTTAGGCCAAAAGCCTAAGCTTGGGGGGAGGTATGCCGACAAGTTCACTCATTTTATCATATTCATATCATGTCGGTACTTTGTATATCCATGTTTTAGTTTGTTTCTTTTCTTTTGTTTCTTGTATCCATTTCATTTTCGCAAAACACCAAAAGACCAAAAATATTTCCTTTATTTCTCTTGCTTTTGAATTTGTAGTGCTAGTTTACTTTATTTTTCATTTCGGTTTGTTATTCAAAAATCCAAAAAGATTTTGCTTTGTTTGCTTGTTTCTTTCTATGCTTGCTTTAATTCGAAAACCCAAAAATATTTGTTGTTCTTCTGCTGTTTTGTATAGTTGTTTCAGGAGTTTGAAAAATTTCGTGGTTCCACTTGGGCTTGGTTATCATTTCACATCATTCAAGCCACACAAGTGAAAAGCAATAATGACGATCTACGACAATTCGGATGTGGTAAAAGGCTGGTATGAACTCTATTTGTTTTTCATTTTTGTAAATATACCTACTCATGTGAACATGCTTAGCTATCATGGTAGTGGTTATGTTATTTAATGATTACTTAGTAGTTCATGTCTTCTTATGACAGTACCAAATTGCTAATAGCGAATAACATGTCATATAGATATTTACATGCATTGTTCTATTCGTAAAACGGTATGGCAGGATGGTATCCTCCTCTGAATAATTCACTTGATTCGACTTGGCACATGCTCACACATGTTATGACTGAAAAATAAAAGTCAATTAAGCCTTGATGATCTATTTTGCCTCAGAGTTTTAGTATCATCTTTATGCCTCCGTTAATTTTATTTTGTCGCAAGCATGATTATGACCGTTATCGCTCTCGTGGTTGTCGCTTCCCAGTCTATTGCTAGCCTTCACTTGTACTGAGCGGGAATGCTGCTCGTGCATCCAAATCCTTTAAACCAAGTTATCCCAAAGAGTCCACCAAAAATTCCTATGCATGGTATTTCAGCCATTCCAAGTAAATTTGCATGTGCTACCTTTAAAACTTCAAAATATTTCCCTTTTTGTGTCAATGTTTACTAGCTCATGAGGAATTAGTGTGGTTATTCTTTATTCTATTTGTCAAATGGACTTTTACACCTGGACTAGCGGCATATACATCCGCTTATCCAATAATTTTGCAAAAAGAGCTGGCAACGGGGTGCCCAGTCCCAATTAATTACAACTTTAACCTTAATTCTCTTCACACTTTTGCCCTGATTCATCAGTAAGCAATGACAAACAGTGAAATACCTGAATGTGTGTAAACCAAAGAGAAAGAGGGATGATCTGCCTTGCTGGTAGAAATAACGTCCTTCATGGGAGCCGCTCTTAAAAGTCCGTTTGACAGGTAGAATACTGTTCTCACCCGCTACCATTCGTTGACAATTAACAAACACCTCTCAAAACATTTTTACCTCTGTTTTTAAAATAAAAAGCTCTAGCACGTGTTAATCCCTGCTTCCCTCTGCGAAGGGCCAATCTTTTATTTTTATGTTGAGTCACCATCCTTTCTTTGAGCACTCTTCGAGAGCATAACTGTCGTTCTTAGTGTAATGTGCTTGTCCCAGGATACGATTAATTGAGGTATAACTATGATACTCTTATCTTTGATATTTTTATATCTAGTCTTCACTTGAACTTCAGAGGTGCCTTGGCATTTATGTTTTGCCCTTCAAACAAAGGCAAGCGAGATACCACTTTGTCATATCTTTTTACGAACATTGCAATTCTTGTGGATAGATGTATGCTATGTTATTCATTCTTAGTACTTTGGTATCTTTTCATGATTTGCATAACTACTAGGTGTCATTATTTGCATGGTTCCTATTATGAATTGCCTAAGTTTGATCATATAGTAGGTATGTATACATCATATGAAGCAAATGTGTTCGTAAAAGTTTCTTTTATCGCACTCAGTTGTTAACTGAATTGCTTGAGGACAAGCAATAAGCTAAGCTTGGGGGGAGTTGATACGTCCAAAACGTATCTACTTTTCCGAACACTTTTGCTATTGTTTTTCCTCTAATTTGTGTGATTTGAATGCAACTAACACGGACTAACGCTGTTTTCAGCAGAATTGCCTTGGTGTCTTGTTTTTGTGCAGAAAGTCAAAGTTTTAGGAAAATTCCAGAAATTCTATTTTTCCAGAAGACCCACGGAGCCAGAAGACGAAGCGAAGAGGGTGCACAGGGGCACCACACGCACCCAGGGCGGGTGGGCCCTTGCCGCGCCCAGGGGTGGTGTGGCCACCCTGTGTGGCCCCCGACGCTCCCCTTTGGACTACTTAAAGCCTCTGACCTAAAAACTTCGGGGGATCGACGCTTTTTCCAGAAACCTTCCAGAGCTCCGCCGCCATCGAAAACCCTATTTCGGGGATCAGAAACTCCGTTCTGGCACCCTGCCGGGACGGGGAATTGGAGGAGATCATCGCCATCATCATCACCGCCACCTCTCCATCGACCATCCATGACTCCCCCATCCATGTGTGAGTAATTCCCCGCTGTAGGCTGAGGGGATGGTAGGGATTGGATGAGATCATTCATGTAATAGTTGTGAGATTTGTTAGGGCATGGTGCCTAGTATCCATCGGTAGTGCTTATTGTCATTGTTGCAACTTATTATGCTTAATGCTTGTCACTTAGGGCCCGAGTGCCATGATCTCAGATCTGAACATGTTATTGAATCATGAGAATAATTATTGTTTTGGATCATATCTATAAGTTGTATACACACGTCACTGTCCGGAACCCGAGGCCCCAAAGTGACAGAAATTGGGATAACCGGAGGGGATGGTTGCGACGTGAGGATCACATGTGTTCACGGAGTGTTAATGCTTTGCTCCGGTGCTTTATTAAAAGGAGCACCTTAATTACCAGTAGTTTCCCTTGAGGCCCCGCTGCAAACGGGCTGGTAGGACAAAAGATGTTGTGCAAGTTTCTCATTGCGAGCACGTACGACTAAATACGGAACACATGCCTATGATTGATTATTACTTGGATACCTTATTATTTATCTGCAATTGCCCTATGTATGACTATTTCATGAATTATCTCATCCATGCAGCGCCCGTTCATCCATCCCTATGCCTACAGTATTTTAATCCTGCTGTCTACTGCAATTATTACTGCTGTCTTTATTTTACTGCTGCTATTATTTCACTACTGCTACTGTCATAAAACTGTTGCTACTGATAAACTGTGTCGAGCAAGTCTACTTCCAGGTGCAGCTGAACTGACAAATCATCTGTCAAGGCTTATAAATATTCTTTGGCTCCCCTTGTGTCGAATCAATAAATTTGGGTTTTACTTCCCTCGAAGACTGTTGCGATCCCCTATACTTGTGGGTCATCATCCGCCAAGGAGGGATCGGCTACGGCAACATGTGGATCCGGGTGTTCCTTGTAGAACTTGCGGATGTCAACCATGTTGGCAACCCGGGTTGCATAGCCCCGACCCCGCTGTAGGCTGAGTGGATGGTAGGGATTGGATGAGATCATTCATGTAATAGTTGTGAGATTTGTTAGGGCATGGTGCCTAGTATCCATCGGTAGTGCTTATTGTCATTGTTGCAACTTATTATGCTTAATGCTTGTCACTTAGGGCCCGAGTGCCATGATCTCAGATCTGAACATGTTATTGAATCATGAGAATAATTATTGTTTTGGATCATATCTATAAGTTGCATACACACGTCACTGTCCGAAACCCGAAGCCCTAAAGTGACAGAAATTGGGATAACCGGAGGGGATGCTTCCGACGTGAGGATCACATGTGTTCACGGAGTGTTAATGCTTTGCTCCGGTGCTTTATTAAAAGGAGCACCTTAATTACCAGTAGTTTCCCTTGAGGCCCCGCTGCAAACGGGCTGGTAGGACAAAAGATGTTGTGCAAGTTTCTCATTGCGAGCACATACGACTAAATACGGAACACATGCCTATGATTGTTTATTACTTGGATACCTTATTATTTATCTGCAATTGCCCTATGTATGACTATTTCATGAATTATCTCATCCATGCAGCGCCCGTTCATCCATCCCTATGCCTACAGTATTTTAATCCTGCTGTCTACTGCAATTATTACTGCTGTCTTTATTTTACTGTTGCTATTATTTCACTACTGCTACTATCATAAAACTGTTGCTACTGATAAACTGTGTCGACCAAGTCTACTTCCAGGTGTAGCTGAACTGACAAATCATCTGTCAAGGCTTATAAATATTCTTTGGCTCCCCTTGTGTCGAATCAATAAATTTGGGGTTTACTTCCCTCGAAGACTGTTGCGATCCCCTATACTTGTGGGTCATCATCCGCCAAGGAGGGATCGGCTACGGCAACATGTGGATCCGGGTGTTCCTTGTAGAACTTGCGGATGTCAACCATGTTGGCAACCCGGGTTGCATAGCCCCGAACAGACCGCAACACGTCTTGCATCACGATGGCTTGGTTGTTTTCGTCTTCGGTGGGGAAGTACTCAGTGACTTGATGAATATCAGCCTCCGGATACCACGCCGCCGTCATCGCCAACGCCAACTTGGCTCCGCCTCGTGCTGCTGATCGTAGCGCGTCGTCATGTTCGGTCGCCGCCATCTCCAGCAAGTCCGGCAAGGCATCAAAGTTGACGGGATCGCCATGCTCGCCAGGGTAGAACTTGGCAACAAATGCTTTGCCCACGCCGACAATCTGGTTGACGGCTTCGCCAATCTTCAAGATACGGGCAAGGCGCGGCGTCGTACCCACGTCATCGCCTAAGTTAGCCGGCACTGCACAATGCAAACGGTTACACACTGCAGTTTGAAATTTCAAGAGTTCAAGGTATCAAAGAAGGATGAAGGGTAAGAGATTTACCCAAGACATGCTCATGGATGGCGTTGACCTCGTCCAGATGGTTCTCAAGCGTTTCCTGAGCTAGCTGGACCGCCTTCGACAGTTGGTCCTGCTGCTCTTTGGCATTCTTGTTCACCTGGTTGAGGTTGTTGCTCATGGCTTCAAGTTGTCCCGTCAACTTGCTAACCTCGGCGGCATGGGCCAGTTCCCGTGCCTCCAGCTCCTTGGCATGATCCACCTTCAGTTTTGACACCAACTCAGCAAGATCTGCAGCTTCGTTCATCAAAGCTTGCATGTCAGTGGAGTTCTTGAGAATATCTTGCGCAGTGTTTAGTAATTCTACAAATAAAGAGAAAGACGACTAAAATACTTGTCGGAAAAGCAAAAAGAAGTCGGACGAAAAGAAGGCAAAGAAAATTTTGTCACCTTCATCCTTTTTGTGAGCCTCTTCAAAGCTCGCAATCTGGGCGTCCTTCATCTCCACGTCCTGATGCAGTTGCTGGCATTCTTTGTTTTTCTTCTCTTGAGCACGGAACAGCTCAAGATTGGAAGCAAGAACGGCCTGCATACACGAAGACAATGTTGCGTTAGCACTATATAGTCAACGAGACCACTTTGCCGGCTAAAAAACTTTCAGCCGCCAAAGTGCTCGGGGGCTGCGACTATAGGTTAAATTACCTCAAGTTGACCGTGCAGGGTCTCGTGGAGATCATTCATGCGCGCGTACCATTTACGGGTACCTTCGCGCATGGTCCTTAGCATTTGCCGAGGGTCTTGTAACCCTTTGCCAGATTGAGAGCTAGGATGGGAGGACGATCCGCCATGGCCAGCCGCCATCTCGTCATCCATCTCTTGCTTCATGGCAATAAATCGAGTGGCATCATTAGCCGAAGCTTCAGCCGTCTTGGAAAAAGTAGGTCCGGCAACCGACTTTTTGCCCGCCATCTTCTCCATAGCCGCCTCTGCGGTACTAGCAGATGTGTACGTTCCCTGGCATATAACCACGGGAACGCCAACTGTAGGCTTTGTCGGCGCAGTGGCTAGAGAAGACCGTGGTGGCTTGCCCCTACCGGCAGAAATCTTCAGGTTGGCGCGGAGCTTGGGCATGGCAGGCTTGCCCCTGTAAGCAGAAAAGTGCAAGTTTGTCAGTAGAAACTTATATCAAAATGGTTAAGTCAGGGAAAGCAAAAGCTTGCCTACCGCTTGAGTGGTATATTCTCCCCCAAGGTCTCATCCTCTGCATCAACAGAGGTGGCCGCCTTCTTCCTCTTCTCCAAATCCTTGGTGGAGCCGCCTACTTTGCGCTTCTTCGACTTGCTGGCACCGGCGTCGTACCAGTTAGGAGCCAAGTCGGCGTCCCCCAAGGTTTGTAGCTGAAAAGGAAAAGGGCAAAATATTAATTCAGTACCCAGTGGACAAAGATGTCAAGTAAAAGACAAGTATCTCTGGCTTACCACTGGGGCTGGGTTATCGTGGGTGAACATGGCGACGCCTTCGGCCGCCTTCACCGACAGAGGCTTGACAAGCTCTCTGAGCCGGTACTCTAGCACATCTTGATCAAGGGTGCTATTGCCGGCGTCATCCGCTTTGTACTCGCACATCTTCAGTGGGCGATGGCGGAGTGGCATTATCTTCCTCGACAGCCAGCAGATCACGGTGTCAACTCCGTCAAGCAACGGAGCCTTCATCGTCTTCGTCAGAAACTCGATCCGCCTGACGGCAATTCGAAGCTCAGCCGATAAGCTGCTAAGGGGCACCTTGGCCGTCCAGCAGGCCTTGTGGGTTGGCGGACCGTTGACGAAAGCAGGCATCCCCTGTGTCGTGCCGGGTGTCGGGATGTCCTTGCAGTAGAAGAAGGTGATGGTCCAGTGCTTCACCGACTCGATGTATGGGATCTTTGGGTACCAGTCGGGTTGGCGGCAGTTGAAGGTTACGCTACCGCAAGTTGCCAGCTGGCCGCCTGGTATGGTTTGCCGGCGGCTGATGCATGTAAAATGCATACATGAACTTTGCACTTTAATTGCTTATATTCCAATCATATTTGCATCATATAAGGGTTATATCAATGTTTTATAATGATTTTTGGGAATATTCATTTATTTCCTATTTTTATGGAATTAACCCTGCACAGGCAGAAAACCCCGTTTTCTTATTTTAATGTTTCAGGGACCCAAACGTCAACGAAATCACCTGGAAATTTACGGGCGTCAATATTTGGAAGGAAGAAGACCTGTGGGCGAAGGAAGCGAGCAAACGGAGGCTCGAGGGCCAAACAAGGGGGGCCCACGTGGCCTGGTACTGTAGCCGCGTGGGACCCACCCATTTGGGCCTCGTGGCTCCGTTGCCTTCGATCTCTTCTCCACCGACATCGTCTTGACCTAAAAACGCCTATATAAAAGGTCCCCCGACGTTCTCTGGAAGGAACGCTGCACAAACACAGAAACACCGAAACGGAGATCAGGAGCTGCAGATTGGAGGGGGAAAACTCCGGCGGGGCGCTGCCGGCGTGGTCTCCATCTTCTCCATCGACTTCTCCACCATCTCCATGATGAAGAGGGAGTAGTCCACCTCTGGACTATGGGTTTGTGGAAGTAACTTATGTATCTCTCCTCTCTTGAGCTTCACTAATTAGCACCGTATGAGCTGCTGAACATGATTACGGTCACCGTTGTAATACCTTTGTGGTGGATCTTTATGAGTTAATATATGTTTGAGATTGCAATGTTTGTTTCAGTTATGAGTATAGATGCATATTATGTACCCCGTTCTTGTCTACTTGTTTTGATCAAGCATGTTTATGAGAGCGCGTGTGGGGGAACGTGTGCATTAGTTGGAGTAACGGGGGGTGGCTAGTGCAGTGAACGTGAGAGAAAGTTCTGCGATCCACTTTGGTATCTTTACCTTACTTTGTTGCCTCACTAGGGATAAACTAAAATACCATGCTACCGGGGATGTGGGCGTGACCATTGCCACTACTCCATGACTAGATCTAGCATGTTCTTATTTTCACTTCATGTTATGATACTTAATGCTATACTCTGAGTTATCTTAATTACTGAGGTGTTATGATTTAGTTCGCATTTTGGTGGAGTATAAGAGAGGTTAATAACCAAAAGATCTCTATGTTAGGACGTGATGCCCATATATTTAAGTAACTTGTTATCAAACCCTGTGTTGCAATCTCATATGTTAACTGTGTGTGTTCCATAGTCTACCACTTTATAAAGAGAGAGTGCATTTGTGAAACCATGAACCCCAGTCCATTTTTAATCATAAGAAACACCTTTCCAACACCATATATCACTTTTCTATTTTCAGCCATCATTAAATCCGAAAATACAAAAATACTTTTCATCTTGCATACATCATTCAAAACCCCAAAAATATCATTTATCATTGCATCCACCATCATTGCATATTTATTTCTTGTTTGCATTGCATAACTATCCTGATATCATTCTTACACCTTGTGCTTGACAACCACAAGTGAGGTTGAGGACCAAAACATCTAACCTTATTTTGTAGGTAACCAAAAGAAGGATAAGAAGATAAATCTACCACTTCAGATTCCCCGAGAGTTCGATATTAAACCCTCGAGTCACCCCTCGTGGGGAAAACTGTCTTCCACTTACTATACACTCTGCACTTGGAGTCTCAACCTAATCC
Organism: Poa pratensis; assembly: GCA_947311845.1. NCBI lineage: Eukaryota > Viridiplantae > Streptophyta > Magnoliopsida > Poales > Poaceae > Poa > Poa pratensis. Next base: position 32,390,717 of record CAMZMU010000083.1, read on the forward strand.
CGTTTACTTTTGCAGGTATCAAAGCCTTGCTCTTCGGGACCATCAGCGGCATAGGAAGCAATATTGGAATAGCTCTATGGATGCAGCTATGCCTAAATACCCTTCGCACAAAGCCTGGAAGCCGGCTAGCACTAAAATGCTGTTGGGCGCTATGTTGTGCGGTTGCAGCCCGTAGAAGCTAAGCACCGCCAGAAAGAAGGCGGAAAGCGGCAAAGACATACCGCGGAGGCTGTGCGACGCCAACATGACGCGCTCGCCGTCTTGCGGGTCAGGGACTGGTTCGTCGCCTGGAACCCTCCAGGAGCACTCCGTCTTGGGCGGTATGTAGCCGCCATCCTCCAGCTCCTTCAGATAAGCTGATGTCATGATTGACGGCAGCCAATATCTGGAGCCAAGGTCCGCCGCCTCCTCTTCGTCCTCGGCGTCGTCGTTGGCGGCAGCTTCTGCTTCCGCCGTGGCATCAACGCTGGTCGCCGCTAGGGATGGAAGCGGGAAGGTAGGTGTGGGCGCGGCGGGTGCCACCGGAGTTGGAGAAGTAGAAGAAGGAACCCCACCCGTAGCCGCGGTGGGGACAGAAGAGGTCTCCGGCGTGCCCGCGGGAACCGCCGTCGCCGCCGACGCAGATCCAGATCCAAGCGCAGCCGCCGAAGTTGCAGCCAGCGCCGCCGCCGCCGAATCTTGCTGAGAGGTGCTCGCCATTTGTCGCGGAAGCTCGGCTCAAGTTCTCGCCGAAGTTGAGTACGAGGGGGAGGAGCGCTCGAGAAGCTGAGGAGGCTGCGGTGGATGCGAATGGGGAAGAAGTTCGACCCCGTTGTGCCCTTTGGGTATTTATCTCCGCGCGTTAAGATTCGTGCGCGAGATTGGGGGGACACACGATCTCCGCCACGTGCCCACGATTTGCACGTCGTGGCAACGGTGTCTGCGGCCTTCACCCCGATTCTCGTGCATAGTGGAGAAGTAATCATGACGCATGCCAAGTCCAAACTGTCGTGGACTGCATGACATCATCCGTCAACATTTGACGGGACCGGTCAAATGACAAGACTGGTGCCGGGAAGATTCCTGACAGCGGTCAGGCCGTCTTTCCCATGATGGCGGCAAATCATCCGACTACTTTAGGCGGATCGCCGCTTATTTCAACTTTGGAATGCTTCAAGCTCTTCAGCCGCCTACAAGACAAGACGAACGTCGCCGACAAAAGAAGACGGCGCCTGAAGAACTCGAACCCTTCCAGGGGCTAATGTTGGGCATATACCTACTAGGGGTATCACCAGCATGGATCAATTCGGCTAGTCCCGGGTGGCCCGCAGTGGTGGTGAAGGCTTTGCCTGCCGGGCGGCCCAGATAGTTGACGACCAAGGAAGGCGGATGCCGGCAAGGAGGAGGCCCAAGACCGAAGCCCATGAAGCCACCAAGACCAAGACGGAAGGCGGCAGACTTGCCGGCTAGGTTTAGGACTCTGTATGCTTGCCGAATACGTAAACACCTTGTAACCCTAGGTCTAGCCGCCTATATAAGCTGGACCTCGGGACCCCTTTAGGGCATCCAACCAACCAATCCTGATACCATCAACTTCATTGTAACCTGTACCTCGGCTATTTGCCTCATAGTGAATTATAGCAGCCGTGGAGCCTGAAGCTGGGTAAACTGCTGTGTACAATCCCGACCTCGACGACGTCCACCTTCTTGCCCTACGTTCACCCTCGGCTAGCAGGACCCCATCTCCTATCTCAGATGCCGATACGACGACAAAACGTGAGCGATTCTACATCAACAATTACAGCCCGAGCAGCCACCAGCGAGATGAGACGTTATGGATCCACGATTGCCCCATCAACAACCACCGGTGAGGTGATACGTTCTACGTCCACCACTGCCCCATTGGCACCGATGTCACCAACATGTGAGATTTCTTTCGTCTGCATCCACGACTGCCCCCATTGAGATTTTTTTGCTTGCATCAACCATTGCCCCATCAGCAAGCCTAATATGACATAATAGCAGTATAATATAATCTCGAGTAGAGCAATGGAGGATCTATGTGTACATCAAGGGGGCCACTGCCCCCCTCCCTAGTCTGAGATATTATATACCTAAAAAACTTTATATTTAGGCAATTTATTTGCTAAAAAACTCATGTATTCATCCCATTTGCTCCCCTCTAATACAAGACCAAATGTATCACTAACCCACCTCCACCTCCCAAATGATTTGGTGCAAGTTGCACCACTAGAGTAGCAAAAGCACTTAATAATGAAGAATAAAAAACAATCCATTTCGTTTCTCAAAATAAAAGAGATGTTTCATGGAATTCACTTCGATCCATATTAATTGTCACAGATTTAGTACAATTAATATGGATCGCATGGAGTAACAAATTTATGACAAAGGAGTGGGAACACCTAAATTTATTGGAATAAAATAGTAGAAATCATCGGTCCTCCGTGATCCGTGTACTTGATTCCGTCCGACCATTTAAAAACGAGAGTTCGAAAGAGTGAACACTAATGACCCAATGGATATTCAAAAATAATAATCAAATAGTCAAAAGGGGATATAATTCAAATTCCATGAGTCCGTGACCCAGAAACACAAATGGTAGTGCTTACAGGACTGATAAAACTCGTAGGGATAAAATGAATTAAGAGCGAACAATAATAAAAAATATTACAATTTCATTAATGATTATTTATGGTCAATGGAAGAGAAGAGAGAAAGTGAAGACCAACTCTGATTGAAGTGTGTATTTTAGCTGTACTGGTCGAACTATGGTGTTCCCTCACATACTAGGCTAGATGGATGGACCTTAAGGTTTTTTTTTTCATATTTCATTGCTTCACGATTGGGTCCTTATAGTTGACATTTTTTATTTGGCTAATAAATTTTATACTATGGGGTATACAAACATGTGCACACAGTGTGTGCCCCTAAATAGACTTTGAGGAAGCTTCAGAGGAGGGCTATGGAGTTTACCATGCCGACGAGGTATACTTCGACGAGCCAGATTTATCGGGAGGAGTCGAAGGAGTCGACTACTCGATCGCGTACGGAGCTGAAGACAAGGAGAAGACGGAGGCCGAGACCTAGACTATATATTAGGAACCAGGCCGAGCAGGACTAGACTAGTACTACTTAGTTTGTTGAGTCCAGATGGTTCTTATTTTGATGTTTTCTATCGCTTGTAGGTTGACACCTGTCAACATAGCAGTACTAGATATTCCTCCTATGTCGGAGGAAGACGTTGATGTTTTTATGCACTTCTGGCTTGTAATATTTAGAAGTGTGTAATAAAGTGGACCCGCAATTCACAGTGAAAATATATGCTTGGAAAGTATTAATGATTCCTATATCACTTTAATTCCTAAAGTGGACAGTCCTGAAACTCCAGCTGACTTCAGACCTATTTCACTGCTCAATAGTGTTCTAAAAATTATTACAAAGCTTCTTGCAAACAGATTGCAAAAGATCATTCTGAAGTTAGTGCATAAAAATCAATATGGTTTTCTAAAATCTAGAAGCATTCAAGATTGTCTTGGCTGGGGGTTTGAGTACCTGTTCCAGTGTCATCAACCTAAGAAAGAAGTAATGGTTCCAAAGCTAGACTTTGAAAAGGCTTTTGACAAAATTGAGCATGATGCTATTCTCAAGATTCTGGACGCGAAAGGTTTTGGTAGAAAATGGATCAGCTGGATAGCCCTATTGCTCAAAACTGGTACTTCTGCTGTGATGTTGAATGGGGTTCCAGGGAAGAAATTTTATTGCAAACGAGGAGTTAGGCAAGGTGACCCTCTCTCACCATTGCTTTTTGTCCTTGCCGCCGACCTCCTGCAGACGGTGCTTAATAAAGCTAAAACTCAAGGGCTCTTAAAAACCCCTTTGGATGTTCCGAGCTGCCCTGATTTTCCTGTCATGCAATATGCTGATGATACCCTGTTAGTTATGCAAGCTGATACCGCTCAAATACTATGCCTTAAAGCTCTGCTTCAAACTTTTGCGGATTCCACTGGTCTTAAAGTGAATTTCCACAAGTCCATGCTGATTCCTCTCAATATTCATGCTGATAGAGTTGATGTTGTGGTGGGTCTCATGAACTGCCAATTGGGTGCCTTCCCATTTACTTACCTGGGTCTTCCTTTGGGAACCACAAGACCCACATTAGAATATTTCCTGCCCATGTTGCAAAGAGTTGAAAGAAGACTGTGCGGCATTGCAAACTTTCTGAATATTGGGGGAAAGCTGGAGATGGTTAAATCAGTTCTGGCATCCATGCCAATCTTTTATATGTGCACCCTGGAAATTCATGCAGCGGTTAAGGAACAACTGAACAAATACATGAGGCATTGTCTCTGGAGAAAACCTGATTTGGAAGATAAGAAACCTCCGCTGGTTAAGTGGAAAACAGTTTGTAGGCCAAAGAATCAAGGACGTCTTGGGGTCATGGATATTAATGTCCAAAACAAAGCTTTATTGCTAAAGAGTCTTCACAAGTTTTACAATAGAAGTAATATACCTTGGGTACATCTGGTTTGGGACACTTACTACTCGGACAACCACCTCCCTGGCACCAAACTGGAGGGCTCTTTCTGGTGGAAAGCTCACTTAAAGCTCCTGGATTATTATAAAGGAATGGATAGATGTAAAATTGGCAATGGCTCTTCAGCACTGTTTTGTCCTGACCTGTGGCATGATACCTGCTTGAAGCATTCCTCGTCTTTATTCCTTCTCAAAAGATATAGACATCACTGTCAGACATGCCACCCAAATCGAGTTTCTAGATGATCTTTTTCACTTACCTCTGAGTAGAGAGGCATTCCAGGAATTTTTTCAGCTTGAGGATATCTGGGAGGATGTTAAACAAACTAGGGAGCTTGCACAACATGATGTTTGACTTACATTTGGGGAAGTGATTCATTTTCATCCAAAAAAGCTTACAATATCCTCATTGGAACTCAGCAAGTGTCTCCAGAATTTAACTGGATTTGGAAGAGCTCTTGCCAAGCCAAGCATAAATTTTTCTTCTGGCTCTTACTACATGACAGACTGAACACGAGGAATCTGTTGTTCAGGAAGAATTTCCAACTTGACTGATATGATTGTGCAACTTTACAATGCAGACAGGAAGAGACATTAGTTCATTTATTCTAGACCTGCCCCATGGCTGCGATATGCTGGGACTATGTATGTCCTCAGAGAAATCAAAATTTGTCCCTACATGAAGCGTTTGATGACATGAGAAGCAAACTGAATCTCCCATTCTTCATGGACATACTGATTCTTGCAAGTTGGGGCATCTGGATGATCAAAAATAACAAAATCTTTAGAGATGAGAGGCCCACTTTTGAGAGGTGGAAAGCCATTTATTTATCAGAGTTGAATTGGCTTAAGTATAGAATAAAGGCCAAACACTCTGCTCAGTTTAATCTTTGGAGAGAGTCACAACCTTAGTAGCTCTTTTCCCCCCATTTTTGACGGATGTAACTTTTTTGTAAATATCTTGTAAATATTTATAAAATTCATAAAAGTTGCAGTGGGATTTTTTCCCACTGTTTGCCCGTCAAAAAAGTGGACCCGCAACGGCTCTGTTGTACTACTCTGAGGGATGTAATATTTGCGGGTCAGTCCTTTTGTGGGTGTTATGTCAACGACTATGCAGTGGTGTACTGGGTCACCGCAAAACGTATTTATAATTTTTGATGTTCCATGCTTGTTTTATAGCAAATGCTACATGTTATTTATAGTTTTATAGCATTTTAGTGCATTTTCTAGGACTAACCTAGTGCCAGTTCCTGTTTTCTGCTGTCCTTTTGTTTCAGAAATCCTAGTAAAGAAATATTCTCGGAATTCCCTGAAAATTTATGGAGAATTAACATCAAAACAAAGACTGTGCCCGAAGGATACCTGCAGGGGGGCCAGGAGGGGTCCAGGCGTGGCCAAGGGTGGGGCCGCGCCTGGGGGTATCCTGGGCCCCTCGGGTGGCTTCCTGCGCCGCCTCTTCGCCTATAAATTGCCTCTGCGCCGAAAGCCCTAAACACCCAATCAATTTCCACAAAAGATATCTGAGGCCACCGCCGTCGCCAACCCTAGTTCGGGAGGGTTCTGAAACTCTTCCCGGCACCCTACCGAAGGGGGAGATCATTACCGGAGGCATCTACACCACCATGTCATCCTCCGGAGTGATGCGTGAGTAGTTCATCTTTGGACTACGGGTCCATAGCAGTAGCTAGATGGTTGTCTCTTCTCTTTATGCCTCCATGTTTAGATCTTGTGAGCTGCCTAACATGATCAAGATCATCTTTATATAATGCTACATATTGTGTTTGCTGGGATCCGATGAATTGTGAAATTATGATCAAGTTTGTTCATCAATATATCTATGTTTTATTTGATCTTGCATGCTCTCCGATACTTGTGGTTGCTTTGGCCAAGTGGTTGCTTGTATCTCCAAGAGGGAGTATTTATTCTAGATAGTAGGTTCATGTATCCAATTGTTTGGGCTCGAGTGACAGAAGCGTCTAAGACTTTGGATGTGCTGTTGCTACTAGGAGTAAAATAGCAGTGTTTATTTCTACTTGTTATATTCATTGCTTATATTATGCACTTTGCTTATTGCAATAATCTGTTGCTTGCAACTTAATACTTTCGGGTGACATGCTGGATAGCGATCTCGGGGTGGATTATTAGTCATAAATGCAACTAGCAAGCGGTCTATGTATTTTTTTGTAATGCCCAATTAAATACTACAGTGAACTATAACTTGTCATGATAGTATTGTCATGCCTTTACAATTTGTCAGTTGCCCAGGTGTAATTTGTTTACCCAACATGTGTATTTATCTGTTTAATGGAGAGACACCACTAGTGAATTGTGGACCCCGCTCCATTCTTTTACATTGATTAAAACACCGTTTCCATTGCTTCCAATCATCATTTGCTCGCTGTTCATTTTTGCATTTATATTTGTTTTCCACACCATACGTTTAATCCTTTGTTTTCAGCAAGCTGGGAAGATGGACAACCTTCCTGTTTCATTGGGGCAAAATAATTTGATTGTGTTATGTGCAGGTCCACGTCAACTTGCTGGCGCCAGGTTGACACCAAGTTGAAGTCTCTCAAGTCCTACTGGTTCGATAAACCTTAATTTCATAACTGAGAAAAACTTGCTACTACGCTGCTTCATGCCTTCCTCTTGGGGTTCCCAACGGGCCGCGTAGGCCGCATCACTGTGTTCTTGCCCTGCCCAAGGATGACCCTGAGTGCATCTTCTGACAGTTCTTTTTCGGTGCATCTTCTGAATATTGACGTTCTTTGTAGAGTTAATACTGTCATGTCACGATGCACGGACACCGGGATACTCGATACCTCCCCTTTTAGTTGGTTCGACACGAGGCACAAAGGAGGCTTACGAACGTTGGCTTCCGGGTGAAGGTGAAATCATCCTGTTTGAGCAAGCTCCCACAAACAACGAGGGGATGTGTCGTGGATCACTGGATCCAACGACAACGAGGCTCTGACTGGTCTGATTCGTGGCCGACGAGCTTGAATCGTGCAGGCGGCGCCTCCATGGTCAATAGCGAAGGTCAGATTTTCGGGGATACTTTGTGGATGTTGCATACGGTGTTTTTTTTTGCTACATGTGTGTATAGCCTTTGTTGTGTAAGAACGAGCAAAGGTCTACAATTTTTTTTTTGCAAAAGTGACGCTTTATTGACGTTTTGGTACAACAAATGGGGATTTGTTGCATAGTTTGTTGGTTTCTGCTACATGGGTGTGTTTAGAGTGCTACAACCTTTTTTGCTACACGTCACAAGATTTTTACACATTGTGAAATTTTGCTACACATGCTACATGCGTACAAAAAAAATGTTTTCGTTCGGAATTTTTTGCTACACTGATCTGACCCAGATTTTTCATAAATTTATTTTGCTACATACGATGTTGCATACATGTCGAAAAATGTTACACACGAAACTTTTTTACTACATAAATCGGACACGCGGGAACGATCCAGTTAAATGGATCCGACCATGCGGAAAGAGACGGTAGCAAAGCTTTGCTATAACCGACTGTCGGCTAGCACTTGCTAGAAAACAGAGTACAACGAGTGCTACAGGAGAAAAAAAAACTACAGTACGAAGTAACCCTACAATGTCGTTTGAGCGAACGAAGAAACGTCACGATGGGCCAGCCTAACAAGCATACAATTGTAGGCGGGGCGAAGATAGAGCATAGTGCTGCGCGTCCGGCGCAAGCACGCGGCCGACGCGCTGTCCTGCCGGCGCTACGGGCTCAACTCGGACCGAAGAAATCATGTGGGCCTCGCGCTTCGTGCGTTACTTTTTCTGGGGAATATTTTGATTTTATTAGATCAGGATGACATGTGGGACTGAGTGCACCTCTTGAATCAAACCTGGCCAACGGCCGCACCCATGAAGGCCCGTCTATTAGGTGGGTCGTGCCGTGCCGACACACGGGCTTGGCCTAAAGGCCAGGCACGGCACAGGAAGTAAACAGGCGGGCATGGGTACATTTAGGCCCGACGGCCTAATTTGGCCCGCGTGCCTTTTTTATCTAAAAAATTGCGAAAAAATCTTAAAAATTCAGAAATAAATAATGACGCGCCACGTGCGCCGGCTCGCTCGCGTCGCGTACCGAACACCGGTCGGGTCGGCGGGTACGTGGCCCGCCACAGTTCTCTGGAAGCATTTCCACCTCCCCCGCTGAACCCGCGAGCCACGCCACGTCGCCCTGCGAATCAACCTCACCACCCGGCGACGAACGAGCCCACGGCACGAGAGCCACGTCAACATCCGACGACGACCTCCCTCGGCATTTCCCCCCGCTTCTTTCCGTTCCTTTCCTTCCAGAAGAAGAAGCCGGCCGGCGAAGCAACCAGAGGCTGGAAAGCAAAGCAAAGCACCATTCATTCCCGAAAGGCGCCGGCCACTGAAAAAGCAGAGCGCGCGAGCAGATCCGGACGCGCCTCGGTTCCAGGTGAGTGAGCCTCCCTCTCCGTCCTCTGCTCCGAGGAATCAATCCTTCCCCTCCCTCGTCCTAGTTCGCCGTCGGCTCGAGTGGTGTGTTGTGGGGGTGGAGATCCGTCCTTCTGAGATTGGATTGATTTTGTTTCACTGTGGTTATGCGGACGATGGAACCCTAGCTCGCTAGGATTCGGGATCAGCAGAGAATCACTGTTGGTCGATCGGTCTCTCCGTGTTCTGCCGTGAACGAGATGCAGCAGAAATTTCCGGTGATCAGATCATCTCGTTCTCGGGGGACGGGTCCCACGATTTCCTCATCACTCTGTATCGTTCGGCAGTGTAGTTTTATTTATAAAGCGGGACGAAAGGCTGTTTCGAGGGATAGACCTAGAGTTCAGCTGGCCAGAGGCTCGATGACCGGATATGATGTTCAAATGATTAAACTGTAATTGCTTGCGTTAAAGCAGAACATCTCGACACACATTCAGATTCTTGATCCGATCTGTAAGACAACGAGTCATATAGATAGACGCTTCCTAGTGTCCCGTGTGTGTGTGTGTGTGTGCAGTCCCAAAGTATCCCTTGCTGCTTGTTTTCGTACATTGTAATATCTGCTCTACTGATTCCTGACAGATTAGAAGAGTGTTGTTGATCCTGATAGTAGCAAGGACAATATCCTTGTTTCAACATATTTACCGATTCTTCTGTATTTTCCTTGTGTTGTGATGCGTAGCGTTGCCCATAGCGATACTTTCCTTATTGCGCGATCGTTTTCCATGCCGCATTTTCAGTAGTTATTATATCCGTTGCTTCTGTTGGAGGCAGCAGCTATGTATACAGTACACTATCAGAGTTATTACTTCTTTGCACCCGTACCGACTTTCCTCATTAATGTTTACATTTCTGTAGTGAAATTCGTGAAGCACTAGAATACGATCATGGAGACTGAGGAAAATACAAACATGTCTATTCTACAAAGATTGGCCATAAGTGACTTGCCACTGGTGAAGGAATATGGTCTCCCCGGTGTTATTGCTGCTCTTCTGCTTGCTATAGTCATCCCCATCTTGCTTTCTTCAGTGTTTAGCAAAAAGGAGAAGAAGAGAGCAGTGCTTGCTGATGTGGGGGGTGAAGCAGGCCTTGCCATGCGGAACAGCAGATTTTCCTCTTTAGTTGAAGTTCCATGGGCGGGTGCCACAACAATGGCGGCTCTTTTTGAGATGGCTAGCAAAAAGTACCCTCAACACCGGTGTCTAGGTACAAGAAACCTTATTAAGAGCGAATTTATAGAAGCCGCTGATGGGCGCAAGTTTGAGAAATTGCATCTTGGTGAATATCAATGGAACTCGTATTCAGAAGCATTTACTCGTGCAAGTAACTTTGCTTCTGGTCTCATCAAGATGGGCCACCAGGTAGATACTCGTGCTGCTATCTTCTCTGATACAAGAGCTGAGTGGATCATTGCTTCTCAGGTAATCTTATCTGTATTCAGTTGCAACATTGTCCCTATATGTTTCTAGAATCTATAGACCTGTATGTGAATAATTGATTTTTTTTGCCAGGGATGCTTTCGACAAAATTTAACTGTTGTAACAATCTATGCATCACTTGGCGAGGATGCACTGGTGCACTCTCTAAACGAGGTATAATCATTTGGAATTTTTTGGGTGTGCAGTAATTATGCAGTCATCATTATATTTTATCTACCTGGGAGCCAATTGCATTCCGACTATTTATGTTGTTTGCACTTCTAATTGGTAGCTTTTAGGTGTTTTTGTTCATAAAGTATAGTATATTGCCACGTTTTGTTAGGAATTATATTTGTATGTACTCCCTCCGTTCCATAATATAAGACGTTTTAGCTCTCACATATATTGTCTAAATGCATGCTACAATGAGTGAACATGCACACTAAAACATGTCTACATACATCTACATATATGTGAACATGCACACATACTAAAACGTCATATATTGTGGAATGGAGGGAGTACATAGCAGCTGTGGGCTTTCTTGGTCAAGATTTAGTACAGCTCACAGGTCTTGGTGCCCATATCTACTATGGTTTACCTTGCCTCAACGTTAGTACTTGTGTTTGTCCTGAATTAACCTACTACTAGTTATGTATGCGATCGAAAACAGAAGAGTTTACCATTATACGTATGGACTTTCAAGAAAGATACATCATCTGAGATATTTTCTTTTGTTGAATTTTAGACACAGGTTTCAACCCTGATCTGTGATTCAAAGCAACTTAAGAAGCTGCCTGCAGTCAGCTCGAAGTTGCAGAGTCTTAGGCATGTTATCTATATTGAGGATGAACCTGTTGAGGATGACACACTCGATCAACTGAAACACCTGACAACACTATCTTTCACTGCGGTTGAAGAGTTGGGCAAAGCATCACATACAGATGCAAGATTACCATCAAGCACTGATACTGCGGTTATTATGTATACAAGTGGAAGTACTGGTCTCCCCAAGGTATAATTCTGTTTTACATTCTTCTGTATTCATTCAGTAGCCTGAAAATAACGATAAATAGACTGGTGTACTATAAAATGACAGTCCTAATAGAAAGGGTTAGATACTGTCGAGGATTTTTCGCTGTTAGACTGTTGCTTTGAACATTTAAGCGGAATATTCATAACTACGATGTTGCCAAGTTATGTCAACTTGCTCCACAGAGGAGAGACAAAACCTGAACTTTTCCTGCATGATCGATTTTCCTGCTCTATACTTGCTCTTCGGTAAAAAAAATCTAGTTAATGTTTTTTAATATGTGTTTTCTTAGTGCACACAGCCACTCACATATTCTGCATTCTCCAAACGGCATACTTACCTGTTACACTTGCTCTTGCGCACCAATTCATGAACTAAATGTGAGAAAAAGAAAACAAAGTGAAGGTCTGATTTGGCTCTTCTGAATGTCAGGACCAAATGAGCCAAGTGAAAATTGATTGAGAAAATGTTGCATTAAGCGTAAAGTTTGAAGTGTTAGGTTCGCTAGCCTGTTAGTATGAATTTTTGAATCCATGTCTGAATACTCCATTTCATCACACTTACTATTGTGCACTTCTTCTAGAGAACATAATATTGAGCACGTTTGATCTATCCAGTTAATTTATCTTTCTCTTAACTGAATTGATTGGTTTCCTTTGACATAGGGTGTAATGATTACACATGGCAACATGGTGGCCACAGTTGCAGCTGTCAGGACAATTATTCCAAATCTGGGCACAGGGGATGTTTATCTGGCATACCTTCCATTGGCTCATGTTTTTGAACTAGCGGCAGAGGTGATATTTTTTAAGACTCAGAGACATCAATTATAAGAGCTATGAATTTATCCAGTGACATGGTGTTGTGTTATTTGTCCAGACTGTCATGTTAGCTTCTGGTGTTGCAATTGGATACGGCTCAGCTCTGACAATGACTGATGCATCAAACAAGATAAAGAAGGGGACAAAAGGAGATGTTTCTGTACTGAAACCTACTCTTATGATTTCGGTTCCTGCAATTCTGGATCGCATAAGAGATGCAGTGTTTAAGAAGGTTCGCATTTCTTTCCTTGATTGTAAATTCATATGCTGCTATCTTAATTCTTATACAAGCATCTTGGCAGTTTGCACTAGAAAAAACTTACTCCCCAAGCTTGGTGCCTAGCGTACTTGAACCTCTGCCTAGCGTACTTAGGCTTTGTTTGTTTGGGCTTCTACTTCTGCCTTTAGGGTTCAAAATCAGAAGCCCAAACAAAGTCTCAGATGGAAAAGCACTGCCGAGAAACGCTCTGCCGAATTGCACTAGACTAGCCAAGGAGAGCAGAAGCAGGTCGGGAGCTGCTTCCCGCAGCTTTCTTACTCAATTCCCGAATTGTTTTTCTTGATTACCCATTCCGATGCTCGAAGTTAGGAGCACACTACCACCGTGAGCCCAACTAGTGCCTTTCCTTAACTGTCGCTTGGCATGCGCATCTACCTGTACAAGGTCAAAGACCTACTCCATCTTTCTCTGTTGCCACTAGAATATATCGCAGCCACCGTGCCAATACTGCCATACAAAACCGTCTTGAGGGGTCATGTGCACCGGTTTTGAGAGTTGTCAGATCTTTGTTATTTTAGTTGAGAGGGTTGTGTTGGCATCAAACTCAGGAGGGAAATAGATTATTTCTTTGGACTATCATCTTTGTGTTTTCTGATAGACGTGCAATCTATAATTTGACATTACCTTAGGTGTTGTCTGTTCCCTAAAATTCTTTAGCTCATCTTTTCTTTTACAGGTTGCTGATAAGGGTGGCGTGACAAAAAAGCTATTTGATGTTGCGTATAAGCGGAACCTTGCATCAATTGAAGGGAGTTGGTTTGGATCTTGGGCACCAGAGAGGCTTCTGTGGAACAGCATTATCTTCAAGCCGATACGTTCCATGCTTGGCGGACGCATAAGATTTATTCTTTGTGGTGGCGCACCTTATCAAGTGACACACAAAGATTCATAAATATATGTCTGGGGTAATCTTCCCTTGGTCATCTTATCTCCTTTTTATCGTTTTACTAAGTTAATTGTCTATCTTGTGCCTGCTGTAACAGAACGATGTGATATAGTATTATATGTAAGGTTTAGCTTGCAACAACTTGTAACTCAATCCTTTGACCTCGTGAGGTTAGTTAGTGTATGCATTTGCAAGCTTCCCAAATATGTACAGTACTTCAGTCATTCATTAGTTGAAACCATTAATATAAATTCATTCTTAATTTCATTATGTTTGTTTTATCTCGTTAGTCTGTCAATTGAAGGCTAGAAGCTTAAGTACAGTAACCAGACATCGTTTTAAGATTAAATTGCTTTAAGGCTGGCAATTTCTTTGTGTTTGAGATGCTATATTTATATTTTTATATGCTTATGCATAATGCATTGCTCAACTGGTGCTGCAGTGTCCCAGTAGGTCAAGGCTACGGATTAACTGAGACTTGTGCTGGAGCAGCCTTTTGTGAATGGGATGACACTAGTGTGGGTCGTGTTGGTCCACCTCTCCCTTGTTGCTATGTCAAGGTTTGTGTTCTACACAGATAAACAATCAGCTGTCCTGATGTATATTTTTGAATAGTGTGTAACAAGCAGTTACTATTCATACGATGAACGATAACTTGATGCTCGGAAACACAGATACATGCAAAACTGGCATATCTGTATCAGATACGATGTCTGGTAACAACATGCCAGATACATTTTAAAGTATTTAACATTTACCTGAACTGTTTCTTATATTTACTTTTTATGTTCTATGTTCCAATATTTCATGTACGCCAGGTTTTGCATGTGTCATGTTTCAGAGCTTACTTATATATACATAGAAAAATAGTAAATGATAGATCCGGTTACCGCAACCCAAAAGCCCATCTAAGTTATCTACTCACTTCCCATGCACTAGTGCCACCAGGCTGCCACCTTATTGCCCCTGCCACCTCAATCTTGTTATGGTCCACGCCTCCACCCGATTCAACGCCATGTCGGTGAGAAGGCGTTGGCATGGTGATTACATGATTCACATCTATGCATTTTATTCGATTAGCATGAGCTTATATATAGAAGAAAGTTATGGGCCACATTCTAGATCTATGTGCCCAGCTCCACATATGCGATGTCTTATTTTATGCATATACCTATCAAGAATATTCAATACAATTATAAGTAAGATGTTGATTCTCTTAACAACTTCACTTTGTGCTGTTCATTTTGTCATGTGATGTTTCTTTTTGTTTTTAATTAACATGTCTATGTGGCGTGAGTTATATGAGCATGGGTGCGGGTGCACGCCGTATTAGTTGAACCACTCGATAGTTTTGAAAATACCATTGATGTGAGGAATACTATAACTTGTGAAACTGCAAAATATCAGGATAATATGTCGGCTTCTGGTGTGTGCAAAACACACGAGAGCAAGATCTAAACACTTTTAAGTTGCAATACTTTTCACTTAGCTCTTGTTTTTTTGGTGCCGGTCACAATTGTCGTATTTTTGCATTAAATCTTGTATTCATGAATTCGGAAAGCTTTGAGATACCTCAAACATGCACCAAATTCATACGTGGCTTTATAATGTCTAGGCTTCTAATCTCTTTTATCAAACGAGTGCAGCTTATTTCATGGGAAGAAGGTGGTTATAGGATTTCTGATTCTCCAATGCCCCGAGGAGAGATTGTGATTGGTGGTCACAGTATAACGAAAGGCTATTTCAACAATGATGCAAAAACAGATGAGGTGTACAAGGTGAGGTTCTTTGTCTTCACATCTGCAGTCACTGATTGTGTATATTACCACCTCATGATTGCTTCATGTGTTCTGCAGGTGGATGAGAGAGGAATACGCTGGTTTTACACTGGAGATATTGGCCAGTTCCATCCTGATGGGTGCGTTGAGATCATTGACAGGAAAAAGGACATAGTAAAACTTCAGCATGGAGAATATGTATCTCTTGGCAAGGTTTGCTTTTAAACTGGTGTCCTGTTGGGGCATTCTGTTTGGATATGTAATTAACTTTCTCTCACTATCTCTCTCTGCAGGTCGAATCAGCTCTACAGACAAGCAACTATGTGGATAATATCATGGTCTATGCTGATCCATTTCATAGTTTCTGTGTTGCATTGGTAGTGCCGCCACAACAGGCCTTGGAGAAGTGGGCCCAAAATTCAGGGATAAGCTACCAAAACATTGAGGAGCTGTGCAACAATGATCAAGCAATTAAGGAGGTCCAGCAATCTCTATCAAAGGTTAGATCTGTTCCTAGATTGAGCACTTCAATCTAGCATTCTATTCATATGATATGATATATCACTGCACTAGGTTATTTGACAGCTTGAACTAACAACCTCCTTTGTGTACCAATGGATTATGGCTGTTTGCATTTCACGGAGTGCGGCTGGATATTTTCGTCTAGTTTAACCAATTCTATTGCCACTAGCATGCTTCTAAGACATGTTTACCATGGTAGCCTCGGACTGTACCATGTGATCCACGTTAAAACATTGGGTGTACTTACTACCGTATGGGGACCAGTCGGTGTCAGCACGGCTGAAGGGGATGGATCTTAGGTGTTTAATGCTAACAATTAAAATACACCTCCTTATATTGGACGACCCGCCTAATAAATAATAAATATTGATGAAAAATTCCCATGTCAAACGTGGTGTGTTCCACAAGCTCTTGCATCACCTTCCCTGTTTGTAGCTCTCTACTGCCTTCTAACGCAGTGTGTTGCAGGCCGCGAAAGCAGCGAGGCTTGAGAAGTTTGAAGTACCAGCCAAGATTATTTTGCTGGCTGAACCTTGGACTCCAGAGTCTGGGCTTGTGACGGCTGCGCTTAAGCTGAAGAGGGAGCAGCTAAAGACCAAATTTAAAGATGACCTGAACAAGCTCTATCACTGACGTACTACGATTTGTGATACTCATTTGTGATTTGTGTTGATACTCACTCATTTGTGATGCTACGTGTTACAAATAATTTGTAAGTGTGTTTCCTAATATTGGAGTTCTGTAAAGTTCTGAACGGTACAACTGCATACAGTTCTTCGGCTTGTAGGTGGTTATGTCTGAACCTGGCTGCGACTTTTTTGTCGGTAAGGATTGCACATTTGCACTAGAGCACCTTCTCTATATCCTACTTCTAGTAGGCCATGAACCATAGACAGAGAACATTCTGAGGTACATAAGGGACCCACCTTTTCATCCGGCAAGACCAAAGATGTTGCGCGGCATGTCCACTAGAAAAACTAAATACAGAAAGAAGTGAAGCGAGTTGTTTTGGCTTCTTATTTTAACAAAAATATTATTTTAAGTTCTAAAAATATCTAAACAAAATGATACGTATACATACGGATGTTATCTACACATCTGAGTTTTGTTGTATGCTACACAAAAATCACAAACTCGTGGATCTAAAAAAAGGCAAAAAAAGACTCATTGTGTAAACCAGAAATATATGTAGTTGTATGATTTTTTTAAGTAAAAAATAGGTTTTTAATTGGAAAAAGGGATTAGTGGTTCCTTATTCTCTTTATGCTCGTTCTAAGTTCGAACTACCTTTTAGTCAAAGAAAAACCCGCTTCCTGATACGAACTAGATACTACTCTACTTTGCCAGCATAAAAATTCTCCCCATCAGATGTAAAATTGGATGTGTTAAACCGTTAATTTAGAAGCCAGCGCACGTCTCAGAGAAAAAAAAGGTAAATGCCAGCGAATTTGTTGCAACTGTGATACTAGTCACTGCTAATCTAGGAAGCAGTGTTTGACAGTTGACGGGAGGAGTAACTCGTCTGATCCCGCACATTCTAGTCACAGGCTCATCTGATCTCAGCCGAGTAATTTTCCACTTCGCCGCTCGCCGGTCTACTCCCAGACTGATTCGCAGAGTTCGGCCCAGTATTTTACGGAGCTGTCAGTTATCTTATTTCCTCAACAAAGAACTCTGTGACATAAGACTAGTCACAATGGGGAGTAACATAAGAGTAATATCAGTGTCACATAAGCAAAAAATCTGATGTGGCGGGTAATTAATGAGGAGAGATGGTTGTGGTAACTAGCTATGTTACCATAACATCACACATTTCAAGGCAAGATGAGTGTATAACCTATTAAATATGACACTACACACATGTTACTCCCCACTATGGAGGTAGTAACTTAGAGTAGTAACATATGCATGTTACTAGTCTAAGTTACTCCCCATTATGACTAGTCTAAAAACAATTTGTCCATAAATTATGTGAACAAATGGACACGTTGCATCTTGCATGCATAAAAGCGAGCGGGCGCTCTGACTCTTTTTTGCGGCGAAACATGTGCTTTGGTTAGCTTCTAACTGTAGAATATTCTAGTCCCACAGAATAGTTCTCCATCCACTCGGTTCGAAAGAAAAGTCAGGGTCCACTGTCAGAATGCGTGTCCCTGTAATTTTTTGAATGTCAACTGCTAATCCATCGGTCAGAATGAAGATTTGGTCTAATATTTAAGAGAAACTGTAAGTATTTACACGCCGTGCCTTTCGACTTTCAACGCACATCCACACATGCACACGACAAAGACACCCTTGTCCAACGGCAAGAGGTCAGACAACCAGTACGAAACATATCGAAAGCCCTACCCTGACTTCAGGAGATACCACTATCCGTCTATCCGTGCCGGGTTCACTTAGCGGACGGGAAAGGGTAGACGGATAGTGGTTGTATTTTATTAAAAAAGGTGTGACACGTTGTTGTTTTCTTAATAAAATATAACATATTTAGTGCTAATTTGACGGCTTTCTACGGCCTCAGGCAAATCCTCGCTTGGCATTGGCATGTCAGGTTTTACGAAAACTATCCCGGAACCCAGCTAGGCCCGGAGTATGATGTGCAGGTCAACCCGACGCAATGCTTGGCTAGCAAAAGCTATTGAAAATCGGTAAAGCATAAGTATATCATATCACCCCATCGGGTCCTCACTTTATCTTTTAAATTCTACCCACGTAATGTTAATTCCTATTTTCTTTGGACGCATTGCGCTCATCGGGTTCAACATTCAACGTCAATTAGGATAGTCTTGCCCAGATTTCCCGCTTAGTCATAACACATGGCGCACGTATTTCCAAATAGTGGAACATGTGAAATTATTCTGCATAACACTGCTCTTATTCAAAGCTACATCAGTTAGTTTCTATTTTCATGGAATGCATTGTCAAGATGGCGGCGTGACTCCACTCGTCGGGTTCAGCATTCAACTTCAATTAGGATAGTCTTGCCCAGATATCCTGTTCAGTCATAACACGTGCCACACGTCCAGGGAGCATGTTAAATTGTTTCGCATAACACTGCTCTTATTCATACTAGTTACATCAGCTGTACTGCATTCATTGTACATCTAGTCTTCCATTCAGCAGCACATGCACTTATTTATGCTCGCTACATGTACAGTAACCACAAACATAAATCTGCTTCCAAAAGAATAAAACAAACAACACAAATACAATCGTGAAGCATCAATTCAGTGCAAGAGCTCTTTCCCGAATAACCCAGCGATGGCTCGCCCAGGATCCTCCGCCTTGATCAGAGACTCTCCTACCAAAACCTGCAAACATAAACGACGATTTAAGACCCATGTTTTTCGTGGAAATAATTGTTGGTGGACAAAGCAACACGTGGTTGGCATAGCTGGAAAAGTATGGAGTAACCAGAAAACTTACTGCGGAAACGCCGGCACTCTGCGCATATGCAACATCATCAGGAGTGATCAGGCCAGATTCCCCAACAACCTGAAGAAAATAAACCCATTAAAATCCATTGCAAATAATCCTTTAAGCATTTTATGTTGTCTGTTTGTTAAACAGAAGAATCGCTGGTAAGTTTAGCATACCAATATCCCCTTTTCCCTTATGATATCACCACGTTTCTCCAGCAACATCCTTGTGTTTGGAGTATCAACTACAAATGTCTCTGCAAAGAAACAATAATACTTGAGCAACATGTATGCACAGACTGAAAACAGCTTGAGCCTCGGAAACTACACTCTGGATGGAAAATATCTGACGAACAACAGTACCTAGACTCCGGTTATTGATCCCGATAAGCTCAACACCATCTAATTTCAGCACGCGATCCAGTTCTCTCTCATTATGAACCTGAAACAACAGTCATGTTTAGTAGGCTGCTACGTTCTCTGATTCGGCAATCAACGGGTTGAGGACCCTCCTCAGGCTAAACCTGCCGTCCATGACGGCAGCGGATGAAGCTTTGATTGGCCTTGCTGGCCCAGGGGGAACCGACTTCCCGCCAACGACGGCGCTGGACGTCTCCGCCTGATCTCTTCCCGATCCTCAGATCGCGCCGCGTAGTTGCGTTTTGAAGATATGACGATATATCTTTCTGAGAGATTAGATGGTGTAGGATGAGATCCTTTCGTCTAGCTCGCCCTGTCTTGTATGACTTTTTTCTTTTTGGCCTCGGCCGTGTCATGTTTGCTTCTCCTATATCAATATAAAAGGCAAAGCTTTTGCCTCGTTTCAAAAAAAAAAAATATCACAATTCAATTTCGCCAGTGATATGATCCAATGAACTAGACTATATCTTGAGGAGAGTGCATGTTTAGCCTAGGCAGCTAGCACGGCCGGTCGAAGACGATGCCGCCGCTGTGAGTCGAGATTGAGGAAGCACCGAACCAGCCCCCGCTGCAACTTGAGCAGACGCGGCCACCGCTGCTACTCGATCAGATGTCGCCGCCTCTGCTACGCGCCGCCGCCGTCGCTCACGTGGGGAATAACCAAGTTGGACTTTTGGGCCGATGGGCTCACGTGGGGAATATTCGTTGCTTTCAACGCACATCCACACATGCACACGACAAAAACACCCTTGTAAATACTTTATTTAGTTAAAAACACATGCGGACGGGAAAGGGTCTTCCCCCGGGTAGACGGATACTGGTTGTATTTTATTAAAAAAAAGTGTGACACGTCGTTGTTTTTCGTAATAAAACAAAATATATTTAGTGCTAATTTGACGGCTTTCTACGGTCTCAGGCAAATCCTCGCTTGGCATTGTCATGTCAGGTTTTACAAAAACTATCCCGGAACCCAGAAGGCCCGGAGTATGATTTGCAGGTCAACCCGACGCAATGCTTGGATAGCAAAAGCTATTGAAAAAGGCGAAGTATCCAGTGAAAACTGGAATTCGGTGCAAACGTGAAAACTTGCTTCTTGGACCCTCTGATGGTGAATGGACGGCACGGATGCGAGGTGGGATTAATGACCGGCCACTTAATCCCGTTTATCACATAACCCCCTTCTTTTTCCCACGATCGAAATCCTTGAGACTTGGAGCTCCTCTTCGTCTTCGATCTGGCGGTGTGCGTCACCGGCCGTGAGTGTATCCGTCGCCTGAAACTCTCCCTCCAGAGCATGCGTCGTCATGAGCCCTCGTATTTGACACCCTTGACGCTCTATCCTCTCCCATGCCTCTGCTGCTCCATCATGGAGAAGCAGATCCCCTTTGTTCATTGTTTTTCTTCCTTCATTGATGCAATCTGATCAGGCGAACCTCATACTACATTCCCACCTATGAGTGGTTGTATTATGGAGGGAGCCTGGCGGTGCCTCTGGTTTGGCTCTGTGTTTTGAGCGCTATATGGTTGTATGTTTTGTCAAACTGAGATTCAGATGCCCAGATTGCAGTGAGTTGCGTAGCATGAAACGTGTCTTTGCAAGCTGTAGTACCAGAGGAAAAGAGCTCAGTTGGGTAGATTTCTGTAACTGAATCACACCACCGAGTCAAACAAAATAAAAAATTCACATTGATAAGTGATAACATTTCACAGCATCATATATCCATATATTTAGAGATTGCCCGCAGGAGATTCTGCACAACAAGAAAACTGCAGACTTCAGGTTCAGGTACAACGTAACAAAGCAGCTTCAGGAAAAATCGTATCTTTCGCGCTGCTCCACAATTACTTGATTCCAGCCTCAGAGAGGAAGCGGTCCATTCCGCACAGAATCATACAACATTGCGTGACTCGCCATGTCGCCGGAGAGCAGCGCAAGTAATCGCCGTGGCATGGGGTGCAGTGCAGGGCTGCCGAGGGCCGCTGCCACCGAGTGGCCGTAGCGCCACTTTGCAACGCCGCCGTTCGTTGTCGAGTTGCCGCATAGTTCACCGACGTAGCGGCAACATCTTCATGCAGATGTGGTAGCTAGGTTACATGTTGGCAGATGCGGCGGCGCTGAAACGAGGGATGAGCTAAGGTAATCCCAGAACTAATTATTGAGAGAAGGGGGTTATGTGAAAAAACGTGATTAAGTGGCCGGTCATTAATCCCACCTCTCATCCGTGCCATCCATTCACCATCAGAGGGTCCAAGAAGCAAGTTTTCACGTTTGCACTGAATTCCAGTTTTCACTGGATACTTCGCCATTGAAAAATCGGTAAAGCATTAGTATATCATATCACCCCATCGGGTCCTCATTCCACATGCTAGTATATCTTTTAAATTCTACCCACGCAATGTTAATTCCTATTTTCTTGGGACGCATTGCCGCTCATCGGGTTCAACATTCAACGTCAATTAGGATAGTTTTTCCCAGATTTCCCGCTTAGTCATAACACATGGCGCACGTATTTCCAAATAGGGGAACATGTGAAATTATTCTGCATAACACTGCTCTTATTCATAGCTACATCAGTTAGTTTATATTTTCATGGAATGCATTGTCAAGATGGCGGCGTGACTCCACTCGTCGGGTTCAGCATTCAACTTCAATTAGGATAGTCTTGCCCAGATATCCTGTTCAGTCATAACACGTGCCACACGTCCAGGGAGCATGTTAAATTGTTTCGCATAACACTGCTCTTATTCATAGTTACATCAACTGTACTGCATTCATTGTACATCTAGTCTTCTATTCAGCAGCACATGCACTTATTTATGCTTGCTACATGTACAGTAACCACAAACATAAATCTGCTTCCAAAAGAACAAAACAAACAACACAAATACAATCGTGAAGCATCAATTCAGTGCAAGAGCTCTTTCCCGAACAACCCAGCAATTGCTCGCCCGGGATCCTCCGCCTTGATCAGAGACTCTCCTACCAAAACCTGCAAACATAAACAACGATTTAAGACCCATGTTTTTCGTGGAAATAATTGTTAGGGACAAAGCAACACGTGGTTGACATAGCTGGAAAAGTATGGAGTAACCAGAAAACTTACTGCGGAAACGCCGGCACTCTGCGCATATGCAACATCATCAGGAGTGATCAGGCCAGATTCCCCAACAACCTGAAGAAAATAAACCCATTAAAATCCATTGCAAATAATCTTTAAGCATTTTATGTTGTCTGTTTGTTAAACAGAAGAATCACTGGTAAGGATAGCATACCAATATCCCCTTTTCCCTTATGATATCACCACGTTTCTCCAGCAACACCCTTGTGTTTGAAGTATCAACTACAAATGTCTCTGCAAAGAAACAATAATACTTGAGCAACATGTATGCACAGACTGAAAACAGCTTGAGCCTCGGAAACTACACTCTGGATGGAAAATATCTGACGAACAACAGTACCTAGACTGCGGTTATTGATCCCGATAAGCTCAACACCATCTAATTTCAGCACGCGATCCAGTTCTCTCTCATTATGAACCTGAAACAACAGTCATGTTTAGTAGGCTGCTAAATATCACAATTCAATTTCGCCAGTGATATGATCCAATGAACTAGACTATATCTTGAGGAGAGTGCATGTTTAACGTGCAGCTATAACATGAATTTGGCAGAACATGAGCAATCAATTTTTCACAACAAAGATTATCATTATTATTTTATTTTTCTGACCTGAAAGTGATTACTTTGTCATTCGAATTGACAGCAGTAGTCAAACTTGACTACTACAAACAATATTTAAGGGAATACCATGGAACCCAAAACATCTAAAATATACCTCGATAAGAGCGGTCATTCCAAGACTTTTGCAAACACAAAGCATGTACTTCATGTCAAGATCCGGTAGCACGGCGGCAATCAACAGAATCGCATCGGCGCCCTTTGATCGCGCATAGTAGATTTGCCAGGCATCAATGACGAACTCCTTGCACAACAGAGGGCACTGCATTTGCACACACAACCATACTCAATTAATTTGTCACATATTCATAAGACCAATAGGATTATCTGAAGAATACACACTTCAGATATGCCATGTTTGTCTCCATATTGCACATACCTTCACTCCGGAATTGCGAACCGTCTCTAGGTTCTCAAAGCTCCCCTGTAGAGCCAAAGGAGTTGCAAATGTCAGACATGCAAAACCAATTTAATCACTGAAAGAATTTTTGTCTACATGATCCCTTAATTAGAAAGGAAAAGCACCAAACCTGAAAGTGCTTCTCATCTGTGAGATGCTGAGGCAGGCGGCGCCGTTCTCCTCGTACGCCTGTGCGATCTCAACCTGTTTCGAGTTTTGAACATTAGTTGTAGATGATTACTATTACTGAACATGACAGAATTGTACACACAGAATGCTGAGACTCACTGGATTGAAGTTCTCCCTGAGCACGCCCTTGCTTGGCGACGCCTTCTTAACCTCGGCGATCAGGGCTGGCATGCCGTTGAGGTCGTAGGCCGCCGTGAGAGCGCCGATGAAATCCCTCGGCGGCGGCGCGTGCTCGCTGGACTCCATCACATTCCTCAGAGGTTTCTTGGCTTTCCTCTACACAAGAATTATTTATTACAGAGTAATCATCAGAAACGCCATGAGCATCAATGCATTCCTTGCACTTTGAGATACATGCATGTATGTTTGTATATTTGTATGTACCTGGGACACCTCCACCTCCTTGTCCCAGACGATCTGCTCGAGATGGTTGCGCGGCACGACCTTGTCGTCACCGGAGCCCTCGGAGGGGTACCGGGGGCGGCACCGGCGGCGGATGCTGATGCCCTGCGCGGCGGCGATGGTGTTGATCGTCTTGCCGCTCTCCCACTGGATCACCTCGTCGGATTGAACATCGCGTCGTGCTCCAGCGCGTAAAGGATCGCGTCCTGAGCCAACAGACGAAGGCAGACATTAAGAGGGAGAAACAAAGAAACAGAGCACGCAGTTCCGTTACTGTCCAATCTAATGGACCAGGATACAACCGAACGGTCTAGAAAAAAGAGCGCACTTTGGCGGCGGCGCATCGGACGGCGCGACCATCACGGCGGACGCCGCGGACGACGGACGGCGAGCGGCAGGAGTAGTAGGAGGAGGAGGCCAGGGACGCCGGCGAGAAGGCTGCCGGGTGGAGGTGCGCAGCGGCGAGGAGAGACTCCATTTTGTAGATGAGTTGATTGGAAATGGGAAGAGGCGAACCGGAGGAGGGAGAGGTCGGTGGCGGAAGACAAGGGGCGAGTGCCGTCGTGATCCGGTGAAGGCCGATTCCTCCGATCGAGGAGATATATATAGGGCTTTTCGGCGACTACTCCTACATCGCAGCGGCAGAGGCAGCCCGGCGCTGTGGTCCCGCGCTAAAATGGCAAGTGGCTATTGACCCAGTATTCAGCATGCGTTCGGGTTTGGAGCACTACTGACTTACCTTTTCTTTTATATAATTTGGTGAAAAATAATAATTTCTATTGTATTTTTGGAATTGGCAGTATCTTATATGACATAAAAATCATTAATTTTCAAGATAACAAAATCTTTGTTATCTAACTCGGCGCTTGAATGGTGAATACAACTACATTGTAATGGTGGATAAGACGGTCTTATCTCAAACCCACCATGTAATAAACATATGATATTAAGTATATAGTTGATAGGACGGTCTTATCTAAAACACAATCTAATTAAGATAGGAGTGTATGATATGATAATAAAACCTGATGTATAATGGGTTATCTTTAGCAACCAATTTTTTTAAAAAAAAATCGGTGAGAGATATTTTTCGTAAAAGATCATCTTTTAGCTAAGGCAAGTCAACATCTTTGTTTCTGTTTCTCTCTAGTACATCTCTGTAATCATGCTACGAGAAATTGATAAGATAAGAACATTGTATATGCCCTTATCACTAATCTGATCTATTCGGGAAGACAAAATTACGTCCAGACATGTTGCTGAACAATAGGTACTCCGGATCCACAAACTAAGGTGATCGGTCCGAACCCACAAATCTTACGGTTTACGAATGGACTGTAGTATTGTGTGGCCGCTGGAAACCACGTCTAAGTGAATCCCACCCACACTCGATTAAACCAAACAATACCAAGAACAAGTATCGTGTTTGCCCGAGGGTCCCTGGTCCATGATCGTCGCAGCAAAGGTCGTGGTCCATATGCCCACTCACTTACTGAATTGGCCCGTCAGCTGGACTCGCTCACTCTCTATTTGGTTCGGTGATAATTGTGTGTGTAGGTGGATGTGTTTGAATGTGTCCCATAATTACAAGATTTTACAGATGTATAAGTAGGTTTATGTAACTTTGTTATTCAAAGTGTTACAAGGAAAATATCAAAACAAAATTAGCACCATAATAATAGGAAAAAGAAAATTTTCATTGGATATTTCTTTCAAAGTGAAATCCTATTTCATATCACCATATAGATTTCGAGTATTTAAATTTCCTCTCGAAACAGGTTTTGGCCCCGCTTTATATATAAATAAAGCAACATGCCAAGCAAGTCCATACAAAGTCATCACCCAGGAATAGAGGCTAGAAAAGAAGAGCTGGGCAACAGGACAAGTAAGCCCAAAAAGGAGAAGTAGCACTAGGGACAGGGATGGAGAGAACGGGGGTAGGGGAGGGTACATAAGGGAGAACAAAAACCAAGGCCAGTCGGCGCTAGCTGCTAGAGGTAGAATAGAGGCGGCGCGGTCGTCCATAACTCTGTCAAGCATGACATCTAACTGTCCCCTGTCACGCTCCCTAGCAAGCGGGTGCCACTGCTGCAAGAAAGTCAGAAATTTAAACATGGAGTCAGAAGCACGCCGAAGAAACACTCGCTCAGTAATTTAACATTCACATATCTCATGTTTACTGCCATATGTAATTTCTATTTAATAAAAATTGGAATGACAGTAAAAAGATTCTCTCTCAATGGAAACAATTGAAAATTAACATATCAACACTGCAGCGATAGACTTTTACGACCAGAGGTTAAAGAATGTGCTACACGGATTAATGGTGGCTTGGATGGTGACCTAGCACGTGGTCCATGCTTCCGTAGGTGCGGCACGAGTTTCACGAGATCCGTTGTTTCACGTACAGTACATCTGAAAACGACTAGAGATCTTGTGCTATCTCTTCTATAGAGTGGTGCCATCGCCACGTCGGTTGTGTTGCTCCTTGTACTGTATGCCACTGTATTTTGCTGGTTATCCAACTTCTTGTCTCGTGTTGTAAGCTCTTGGAAACTTATTTCTATCTATAACAAAAAGATGGGCATCCTCGTGCGTTTCTGAAAAAACCGACAAATACTTGCCGTGGAGCTTCTTATCATTTTGTACATGTACTCTCGAAAGAAATTATGTACATGGAAGGGTCCCGAAGAACCCTAACTGCTTCATCCATTAAACGTGATCACCATACAGCTAGCTTCTTCGTCGACTCGTGTGGGACACGGATTTGGGCTAGCGTGGGTGTCAGAGCGTCGACTCTAGATGTTCTCTTCCGCCGTGCTGCGTTGAGGCCGCTTCCGCTGTGTTGTGTTGAGATGTTTGAGTGTTAACTTTGGTCGTTAGGGCGGCATGATCGCCGACTCGTGTTGGGGGAAGCCTTGCGGCCGGTGTGGTGCGTTGTATTGTATGGTTTTTGGCCGATTTTCCTTACAAAATTTCGAACTCTTTTCGACTTAATAAATCAAAGATATTGCCTAGGTTCAAAAAATACAGCTAGAAAAAACACAAGAGGAATTGAAAATTACACCCCGCTCCAAAAAATATGCAAGAAGGACCCTGAGAGGTAAAACTAAAACACGATCCGGACCTTTTCCCATATTCTGCATCTTCCGCCGCGAAACAGCCCCATCGTCTGACGATGCCACTTGGGACGACCTGCTGCAAATCCTCCTCCATCTCGCATTTGGAAAAAGTTGTATGCCACAACATGGATGCCATGCCTCTCCAAAGTCACATCGGATGGGCGGAAGAAGAAACGAAGCTCGAGAAGCGTTGTAGAGTTGTAGCATCGCGTTTTCCAAGGTGGGACAGTGTATAGATTACAGCTCCCTGGCAATGGGCTGCTAAAAAACGTCTATCGATTCACTTGCATCAACTTTTTTTTTATAAAGAGAATATATTAATCACAAACATACAACCATCCACCAACAAAATGTCATAATAAGTGACATCCAGGATGCACACAGCCTCTAGGAGAAAAAGAAAAAGAAACATGTAGGCGAATAGAAATATGTGGGTGCGTTACTTCTCACCTTAGGGCATTTAGTTAGTATCTATAATGTTTTGTCACATTTTGGTATGACCAAAAGAGCATTTGGTGTGCAATGATTACCGAAGAGATCTTACCGACCAATTTTATGGATTGTCGTGGAGATTGTTGGTTCTAATCGTCTCATCTTTTTTTAAGGACATGTATAGAATGCTAAAAAAGACAATGTATTATCTTTTATCTCGAAACAGGCTTTCGCCCCGCTTTATAAATAAAGCAACATCCTGCCCAAACCCCCTCATGTTCCAAATAAATGTGAGTACATTCATTGGGAAACAATGTCGGGGTTGGTCCCCTCACGGGGGACCGATCGGGCCCTACCAGAGGTCGAGGGTCGGGACGCTGCCTTAGGGGGCCTCCCGCGCTTCTTGCCGGCTTGGGAAGATGGCGCGGTACCTGCGACACTATCAGGCCTAGGAGGGGCTCCACTGTCGGACCCTTGTGCCTCCTGCACAGGTCCAGCGGGAGCCGGGGGCCCCTGCCGCTCATGCTCCGCCTAAGCACGAGCTGCTGCTAGGGCCCCCTCATAGACCTCCTTAGCCTTGATAGCCTCAATCTGCTCAAGGCGAGGCCCCCGCTCTCCACGGAAGATAACGTCGCAGTCTGTCGCAACCTAGGCTAGATGATCCAGCGGAACTGTATCGAGAACCGAGAACCAGAGGGGGGAGGGGTAGGTGTAGGCTGCGACGTACCAGACCCACGGTCGAGCGCCTCGCGACGGCGTGACGCCACCACCGCAATAGTAGGCTCCACCACCTCCTCGCCAGTCCGAGCACGCGCCAAGCGCGCACTCTTGCGTCGAGTGCAAGAGGCGGGTGGGGAGGACCGGTGGCGTCGGGGGCGTCCCCTGGTGCCAGCCACAGAGTGTTGGGAAGACCGTGACTGGCTCCAGGATCGGGGCGGTACGGGGAACGCGGGGTGTCGGGGGCCATGACCTCCAACCCCACACTCGTCGAGTTCTCCGCATCCTCCACCTCCGCCTGAGGTGAGGACTGGAGCCCCAGGGCAGCCGAGACAAGGCCGGAGAGGTCCACGGATCCCGGCCCCTCACAGAGGTTGGACCCGTACTGAGACAGCGGGATCCCAAAGGACAGTGGTGGGGCCGGGCGGAAGGTGCGGGCGTCGTCAGTCCTCCCCAGCTTTGCCGGCGCACTCTTGGGAAGAGGGGCCGACGCCAGAGGACACTGTCCAGACGAAGATGCCTGAACCTGAGAACCTGCAAGAGATGCCGCCCCGGACGAAGGCGGTGCTGCAGCAGACGGAGCTGAGGACGTAGGTGGAGGAAGGGCGTCCTTGGCGCGAGTGGCGTCGCCGTCAGACGGGTCATCCTCCGAAGTGTCCCCCTCCTCGTCGTTGGACGGACTGGGGTGGGGGGACGCCGAGCGTCTGGCCAGAGGGGAAGTGGACCTCGGCCGGTCCACCTCAGACTCCAGCTCAACCACCAGGGTCCTGCCCACCCCGTCGAAGTAGAAGGTGGGTAGAGAGACGTTCAGCTTGGTGGGATCTGAGGCCTTGACCCGGAGCCGAACGGGGCCATCCCCAGGAAGGGAACTCTCGTCCACCTCCTGAAGGCGGCCAACGGCCTAGGAGATCAGCGCCACGAAGGCCACCTCCTTCCGTAGCTCAGAGAGGATCCCGTGGATGCGGACCCACGCCTCGGCAAGGGACGGAGGCAGGTCCGGATCGGTGACGGAGGGCCTGATGGAGACACGAATGTTGAACAACGGAAGGGTGATAGTAGCGCTCCATGACATGTGTGCGAGGAGCTGAGCAGTGGGGAACGCCACCACAAACTCCTTCGGGAGAGCTCTCTCACCGCCCAAGTCCACCCACGCTCCAAACTCGCAAGCTCGGAGCATATGGTCTCAGCTGAGATCACCACCGATGGTGCCAAGTCCTGCTCGGGAAGCACGGTCAGCAGGGCCAAGTGAGCTGGAGTAGCCAGCTTGATACCCCCGGTGTCCACGTAGTAGAATCCGCCGTCAATGCCATGCCCCAAGTACTCGACGACGGCCAGAATCACCGAGGGCGCGGGGCAGCAGCCGGAGTCCCGACCGCAGCTGCACCGGGCTGGTTCTCACCCACGCTCGGGCCGACGGCTTCTTCTTTTTCTCGGTCTTCTTCTTCTTGGTCGGCTGGACCGGACCACTCCGAGGCTGGGCAGTCTCCTCACGACGTGGTGACGTGCGGCCACGCCCCTCTCTCCACGAGCCACCACCTGCTGGCTGGGACCTGCCACCGTCCCGCTGCAGGGGAAGGCGGCGGGAGAGCTCCGACCACAGCGCCTCCTCCCTGTTCTAGCCATCCGGAGAGGCACCACGGCGGGGCGGCGGCGACCTCGGCCGGGCTGGAGGTGCACCGCGACCCCCGCGATCACGGACCGGAGAGCGGGATCGGCGGGCAGGCGACCGGCGGCCAGGGGATCGCCGTGGAGGAGAGCGCCGAGGCGGCGGCCGGAACACAGCAACCGGTGCACGGGCCGTCGGGGACGCGCGGGCGGGGGGCAGGAGCGAGCGCCGCGGCGGTGGGGCGACGGGCTTTGGCTACGGCGGCGCTTCATCACGGCGTCGGCGAAGGACCGAGCAAGGGCGCCAGCGGCTTGGTAAGGCGCATGCGGCGCGCAGACCGGTGATGCTTCACGATCTGCTGGGGCGTTGCGTTGCAGGTTAGGGTTAGGTCCGTAGCGCCCCGATGGATCCAGAGCCAGGCCGTGGTCGGCCCACTTGGCTGCTCCGGAACCCTCCTAGCTGGGCTAGACGAAGTCACCCTGCATAGATTGGGCCCAACCGCCTGCGCACTTCCTGGCCCACGGCCCGAGCGGAAATCTTGACTGCGCCACGCCAGCAAGGCCCAGGATCCCTCGGGTGGGCCTAGGGTTAGCCCGACTGGCCGGCCCACGGCCCAGCAAGGATGGCAGCGTGTCTGTGGCCGGATCCGAGCTCGACGCCGCCACGGATCCCCGCCCCGAAGGCACCACCGCCGCGCCGCCGGTCACCTGCGCCGGGTCCGGCTGGGGCGCCGTCGCAGAGCTCCTCTCTGCAACAGCCTCCCCTACCAGACCATCACGGGCAGGTCCCGGGCGGGACCCGCCGGCAACCAGCGAGCGGAACGGCGCCGGCCATCGCGGAGATGACCGGAGCGCCGGCGAGCCTCCCGATCCACGTCTGCGGGCCGGGTCGCGTCTTCTGGAGGGTGAGCACCTCGCCAACGCCATGAATTCGCCGAGCGTAGGGAGCGCCGGGGAAGAACATCGCCGCTCCAACTCGAGCCTCTCCGCTTCGGCCTCTTCGACCTCGTCGGCCACGTCCGCCCAGCGTCGGCCGCACAGGGATTCCGGGTCCCCCGCCACCGCAGGGGACGCAGCATCGCCCGTCGCAGCCATGGCCACCGGGGCGGAGGGAGGGACCGACGGAAATCACCGGAGGGGAGGAATCGCCATGGAGACGCCCCGGAGCTTTTCCAATCGAAACTGGGCTCATGTATTATCTTTTATTATCATATCTTTCAGTTAATGGAAAAAATAGCCTTTGCAATTAAGAGAAAAATAACCTTTTTTATTCTCTCTCTTTCAAGTAATAAAAAATCGAGCGCGACAACTATAAGAAAAGTTTGACGTCACCACGTTGTACATGAGCTAATCTAGGGTGCCACATTGCCTGTCCGTAAGAACATTCTATGTATCCTGATTTTGGGTGTTCCTGGATCTCTATATATCTAGCCTTCATGAGATAAGACAGCTCAAATGCGTTATATTCTCGTTCCAAGCAAATGACTGACCACATTCTTTTGCCAAATTAATCCTCTGCAACGATCATATAAATCATGTAGACAACACACGCACGGCTAAGCTTGACGTCCTGCAGCCCAAACGCCGGGTCAAATCAAATACCAAGAATTTGCTGGATTTGTCCGTCTGCTCCATGGTCCAGCTGAGCACGCACGCAGTTACGGGATTGGTCCGTCTGCTGGACTCGCCCACTCGACTCTGCACAAACCGAATTCCAGTTTGGTTTTGGTTTTGTTTGGTGAGACGTCGTCGTAGAATCTCCCGTGAAGCGGACAGCTCTGTGTGTAGGTGGGTTTGTTTGCACGTGGCCCCGTTGCCTGGTAACTTCGTAGCGTGGAACTTACTAGTCGAGTGGGCGGAACACATCTTACTCAAGTTCACTTTTGTTGAATTCATCACTTGGAATGTCTAGTGCCTCGTGTCTTGATCTTTGAAATGTGTTTCGTGTATTATTATTTGAACAATTTACTAGTCTAGTAGTGGAGGACTTTTCCCCGTCTCTCCTCTCCTCTCCCTTTTGCTTTGAGAGTCTCTCGTCGCCTCCGCCCAGATCCGGCCTCTCCCGCCGTCGGCGCTCGCGCTGGCTGTCGTGGAGATGGACTAGGGTGCCGGCCCGCCGTGTACAGCTGTAGTTTAGGTTGTAGGTTAGGTTCTTTTCTGTGCTGTGTGCTGCCCTTCGTGGCGAGTGGCTTTATGCCGTCTTCTCTCCCCCGAAGGCCAGCTGCTCTGATGCTCGGGCGCGGCGTCGAGCACGCCGGCGAGATCTACTTCGTCAACCCTCTGAGGTGGAGGAGAGGCGGAGGTGGCATATCGTCGGTCGCCTTCTTCAATAAGCGCCATGGTGTTCTTCTGATGCTATCTGCTCTTCTTCTTTCGTCTGGCCGAGGTGGCGGAGATGAGAAGAAAAGAGGTATGCGGATGAAGATGCCTAGCAGCTACCCCGGTGGCGAGGCGAGCACGCTTCCGGCGTGGAAAAGCTTCGTGCTGTCTGTGGCTCCATGGTGGAGTTCTTGCAAATCAAAGCTCTTCCGCTGCTTTCCCAATAAGCTCTCGATCTGGGTTCTTTATCGAGTTCTTCTCCTATGTCTGCCTCCTCCTTCCCGTGGCAGGAGTTGGGAGTTTGACGGCGGATCGGATTTCACTCAAAGATTCGGTACAGAGCCATCCAGCAATAGAAGTTTGATCGGGCTTGCGGTGATCCGTTCTTCCTTCAAGCGGCATGGAGGCGCAAGAGGGAGTAATGGAGCAGTGATGCAAGGTCAGTTTCTTTGCTGTTCTGGAGTTACGATGCTGCAGAATATTGATGAACAATCTCGGCGGCCTCAATTTCGGCGGCCGACTCAGAGGACCATCGGGTGGTCTCTATCGCTGGCGATGGCCAGTGCATCTTCAACCTCCAATCGGAGGCCCTTCGGTGAGCTCGCTGTGGCGTTCTCCTTCCCTTCGTCGCCAAGTGGTTGCGTCCCCGGCGCCGGTGTGGATGGCCGTAGTTGGAGCTCCCTCTTCTCCGGCGATGTCAGAGGGCCGAATTGCGTTTCTTGTTTTTATCCTAGGGTCTTTTTTGTAAAGTCCGGGGACTTTGTAGTGATTGTATATTTCTTGGAGGTCCATGATGTAATTGTACCTGCATCGCCGTTTGATAATGAAAGCATCTAGGCCCTTCGGGGCCTCTCCAGGTTCAAAAAAAAAAAACTTAGCCATAATTTTGTTGAATTCAACACATTGTCTTTCCGGTTTGTCGGTGATACGTCTCACCGTTCAACACATTTATGGAAAGTAGTAGCTGAACAATCTTCAGAAAATGCTTCGGTTGCCTTGCCAGGCAGGATCCTGAATCCCATCTAGGCCTCGCTCTCGGCGAGGCTTCGGGTTTTCCTTTATGCCGATGATGTTGTAGTGTTCGTAAACCCAAGAAAGGGTGCGGAAAATTGTGTGCTCCCTTGGCAGCGTGAGTGGTCAAATCATAAATCTCGAGAAGACCAAGATCACCGTCGTTGATCTACAAAGCGGGAAAGTAGTTCATGGCCTAGCGGGGAAATAATCTTACTCATGCTGGGAGGGTGGTGCTGGCAAAGTCCGTTTTATTGACGGTGGCTGCATACCATCTCGACGTCATCGCTGCCCCGATGTGGCTGACTAAGAAGGTTGAACTATTGCTCTAGTGTTTTACTGAAAGGGCGATGATGCTAAGACTTAAGATAACAAATGGTGGTCGCTCGCTAGTAAACCGGAAGACGGTTTCCTCCCCCAAGCGATGGGGGAGTGGGGCACTAGGGAGTGGACCTTTAGTGTTTTAACAGGGTCATTCGCTTGTGTTCGCTTTGGTTCCAGTGGAACGAGTCAGAGCGGCTAGGGTACAAGCCGCGAACGTTGGATCCGTGCTACACGCATCGGTGCCTCCCATTCTTTTTTCTTCACTTAGAGATGTATTCGGGTCACATGCAATGAATTTGATGAGCCTTGGTTCGCCCGAGGCTTTAGGCCTAGGCTTTCTTTTTATATTTCTTTAGAAGGGCCTTGAGCCGTACCGGGGTCTTGGGTCCAGATTTCCTTTTTTTTCAATTGATGGGTTGTTGGACCGCTTCGGGGCCTTGGACCCCGACTTTTCTCTAGTTTTTCTTTTTTCGGTAAGGATAGGATTTGAATGGCCTTGGGCCATTTTCGACCGAGCCTTGGGCAGCGGGTTTTTTCTTGTTAGTTGCCTTTCTCCTTGTTGATCTTACTTATGGTTTCGTTCTTTCACACGTTTTTGTGCTCCTTGGTACATGTAGTGACTCATGGAGCTTCTTCGGGTTTGTCCGAGAGGAAAGGCAATTCCGCACAGAAGATCCAGGAGCGGGAGAAGCTATCGTGTGATCCATCGAGGAAGTGCAAGAAGATTTGGAAAATGCAACTCCACGGTTGGATCTCCCCCGCTTATCCGAGATGTCCAAATGCTTTACGATCAGTTCACAAATTATCAAGAAATTTTCAAATATCAATGCATTATCAATAATTTCTGGATTTATGTAATTTATTTTTTTGGATTCATGCACTAACAAGAAATTTCTGGACATGCATTAACAAAAAAATTAAAACCACACTTAACATTTTTTGTTTTATCAATACATCAATTAGTAGGAATAATATTGTTTGTTGGATGCAAAATGATGGTCATGATAAACGGGGAAGATCCAACTAGTTGTGGAATCTCTGCGTTGAGAAGACTTCAAGGAAGCCATCGAGGAGTGGCAATGATAAATTTGGTGAACACAAATACAAAACAAATACATTCCTAGTGCTCGAGTAGTTCAATGGACCATATCTTAAGGTTGTGGGAAAGCAATATGGCGATGCAAATTTAGGCCGACATTTTCAAAAGCATTTAAATTTTTGGCCAGACAACATTGTCTTAGCGGCACTAAAAGACCTAGATTTAGCGCTTTAGCAGCTTTAAGTGGAGTTAGTAGGAGGATAAGCTCGATTAGCATAAAACTGCTTCGCTGTAGCACCGAGCTCCTCTAAACGCTGTAGCGAGCTCTAACTCGCTATTTAGAACTTTGATGCTAAGACATCAGTATAAAAAGATTGTACAATAGTTTTATTTTACAAGCATATTGCGGAGGCCTGTGGTATGCTCTTTCCCTATTTGCTATCTGAATAAGGTTTTCGGAAACGATGGGAAGTTTGATGTTGTGAGGTAATAGCCTAAACGAGAGTGATGTGAAACCCATGGATTTAAAATTCCGTAGCATGACTAATACGCATTGTATTATATGTTTATCTCTCTTTTTTTTTTAGATTTTTTCATTGCTTCTGTAGTGATGTTTTTTATGTTTAATGTAGTGCTCGTTGCCGGCGATCAGGTTGCGCCTTGTTACATTGATTTTGTAAGAGATGTTAAATCTTAAGAGGGTGGAGGATACTTTTCCAAATAATGAACCAAGTGGCTCGCTGAAAATCAGCGGTGTTTCACTAACTGGAGGAATAGACTGACAACTCACAAGCGGTGGGAATACATTGGCAGCACAAGCATGTTTTATTACAATTATTACTAAGCTAAGATTGTCCAAACAGCTAC
This sequence comes from Poa pratensis, assembly GCA_947311845.1. Taxonomy (NCBI): domain Eukaryota; kingdom Viridiplantae; phylum Streptophyta; class Magnoliopsida; order Poales; family Poaceae; genus Poa; species Poa pratensis. The sequence continues at coordinate 32,426,487 of CAMZMU010000083.1, forward strand.
AGCCCAAAATAAAAGAAAATAATCCAGAATAAAAGATAAGAACCATGCCCCAAGTCCTAATTTAATTAGGAATGTGATGCAGATATTCGAAATAGACTTACATGTTAACACAGCAGCACCTGAAACTGCTAACATCCATCGTGTACGAGTGCATCAGGTTCCATATCTACAGTGTTGCAAGGTCGACCTGGAGTTTGAGCTTCTTAAACGACCTCTATGACAAGCGCAGATGCTCCACCCCCGCCGTTGCAGACACCAGCGACACCGATTTTGCCACCCTTCTCCCTGAGAACCTGTTGAACAAAAAGTATTGTTTCGTTTGATGTTACAAGATCTATTAGAAACGGGCACTGAAGACGCAGCGTCCTAAGATGGTGACAATATCTGAATAAGTGAGCAAAGGAAACAGGATACATATGCTGCAAACATTGTAAATGAAATCATGTAATATAACTTCCCCATATCATGCAAGACTCGATGTGAAAAATTGTATGGGTTATAGGTTTAACTCATTTCTGCAGATACCCAGATAGGAGCAACTTGGATTACCACTTGCCATTTGTGATATTATGCAGATAAGATGTTAATTCCGCAGATGACATGTTTAGAACTTTTAAATATTATTACTGGGTTTCATTTTCATTTTTTACTCACGAAAAAAGCTTCTGCCAAAAACCAAGATCCATGCTTAAACAACACTGACACAGATGATCAGAACACAAAACGACAACTCGAGAAAGAACTTACAGCAAGAAGGGTGACCAAAATGCGAGCACCACTGCATCCAAGTGGGTGTCCTAAAGACACAGCTCCTCCATGTACATTAATCTTTTCCTGCAAGCACAGATGCGGTCAGCATGGGAAGTATTCCTAGTAATCTTGATTAACATTGCTGGTAATATAAACAACAATAATCTAGATTTATTTTACAACACGAGTATTAACTTAGGTGCATACTTTTGGTTGAACAAAGGCACCACTTACTGAAGGAATGCCGAGAAGCTTTTGATTTGCTGTGCAACAGCCTGTTTTTAAAAGTAATAACATGTATCACTATAAATAATGTAATTAGTAAGTAGTAAAATAAACAACCAAGACATACCGAAAATGCTTCATTAATTTCATAAAAATCAACATGAGAAGACTCTAAGCCAGCATTCGCGAGAGCCTTCGGTATAGCAAGTGCTGGGGTAGTGGTAAACAGTTCAGGAGCCTGAATAACAACACGCAGTTGCAAATATCATTCCGGAATTAAAAACTTGGTAGCAAATAAGCTTTATCAATTACAATTAAATATAACTATTCCAGGGAAGACAGATTCTTATGACCTTCCATAATTATATGCACTTGCCGATAAGAGTTTAATCTACCCGAACTAAGAAAGAAACATGTCCTGCAGCTTACTTGGGCTGCATCGGCAAATCCTTTGATCCTTGCGAGGACTTGCAATCCAAGTTCTTGAGCCTTCTTCCCACTCACCAATACTAATGCAGCAGCACCATCACTTTTCCACACAAAAGAAACAGATGTATTCAGTGCAGAAGCATCACATTCAGTGGATAAACAAACACCAGGAAATTGGGGGCAGCATTGGATAATGCTAGTTAATGGACAAAGGAAACCAGTAATTTTTTTATGAGAATAGTCCGCTTATCTTCATCAATAATGAAATATACAATAAAACATGCTTAAGCTTGTAGCATTCCTGTTCTCTAGTTGGACTCTATGGGCTTGTAGACAAACATTTCTAACATATCAATGCATGGAGATGCTATATTTGCATTTTCTTGAACAGTTCAATACAAATAATAATTTATCAAATTTCATTTAGAAATGCAAAATAAATTTATAATAAACATGATTAGCAATCCGTGAAAACAAAAGCATTGAATATGGCATTACAGAACACGGCAAGAAGAAAGAAAAACACATCTTTCAGAGCCCATGTAGTGGTCCAAATACTATATGCAACAGAAGTACTTCACAAGTCTTGTAAACAAAATAAATGACAAGCAGGTACCTTATACTAGAAGCATTTCCAGCAGTAACAGTACCAGCATTCTCCTTGAAACTAGGTCGAAGCTTCTTCAGTTTCACTGGGTCAAACTACGAGACACACAATACTCATATTACACAGTAGCACTATCACATAAAAATAAATGCAAAGCTACATATTTTCCTTGTCGCAAATAGCTATATGATGAGGATAAACTATCTGCATTTCTATCCAGAACATAGTATATACTGCCTAGTAATATTTGTTTAGCCTAGTACATGAAAGCACCAAATTAGGATTAGAGAGACACAAGTTGCTCAAAATAATTGTCTTGTTTTTGAAGGAGATACAGCTACTTCTAACTGAAGGACATGGGATATAGCTTATTTGTACCATCTTTGCTATTTGAAAGAATTTACCTTGTCTAGGCTCTCATCTTTGTCAACAAGTACAGGAGGTTTTCCTCTACCAACAGGAACTTGAATCTGGATGATATGGATAGAACATTTAGGAAAACAAATAATGTAACAGTTACTAACTTTGTCAAAGAAGCAAAAAAATCACCGGAACAATTCCCATGCAAAAGCACCACTGTCATGAGCAGCAATTCCACGCTCATTACTTTGAATAGCATAGGCATCCTGCGTATGAATATATAAATTTAGATGTCATAAATAAGAAATATACAGATTGTATTGTAGAAAAAAAAAAAACAGCGAATCTTAGAATTGTTTTGAAGACATCTGACAGGTTTAAGGCTGCTGTATGAAATTCCTAGATTAAGAAAATAAAAGGCTAAAGGGTGTACTCCCAAGCATTATGCGGAAGGGAATTTTAAGGCAGCACTTCCTCTACTATTTTATAGCAAAGAGGCTGATTCAAACCCAGGACCTCCAGGACACACGTCTTTGAGACTCCTTTGTGTGTGTGTGTGCTTTTGCTATAGTTTCATATAGTCCTTTTGGCTGCTGGTTTTGTTCGGCTGCTTGGCCTTTGGTTTGGTACTTGGCATCTTCTTGACGCTTTCTCTAATAAAAATGACAAGCATTTTGACGCATTTTTGAGAAAAAATAAAGTAAATAACTGCTAATGATTAAGGTGCGAAAGTATATTTTCTCTAAATCTTTCAAGCAAGCAATCAAGAAAAAACAGAAAAATTATGTTCGAAGCAAACAATGACTGGCTCATTTACTCAACCTGCCCAAGAATCCCATGTGGAGCACCCCCACTAGAAACTTCAAGCCTAATAAGGCCCTAGCTGGTAGTATAAACTAATAGTGCAAAATAGACACTGACAGTAACGTAAAACTGCAGGCATTGGCCCATACCATACATGATAATGTATAAGAGGAAAAAAAGGTATAAAACAATCAACCTGTATGAAAATGGTGATAACTTAAGTGATCAGTTCACTCTGGAAAGACTAATACGATGTGCTCTTCTTTATTTATTGTAATATTCACCTCTACTTTCCCATGCATAACATCTAAGAAAGTACACACCGTTTTGGCGCAAGAAAAATATAACAAATACAACTATACAACTATATCAGAAGGTTATTATTTTAATTTGCATAAAATTACCTGGTCTTCCCTCGTCAGAGCATGCTTGTCAGCACAAAGCTCAGCACACACTCCCATGGCACAATCACTGTATACATCCCAAAGGCCATCCTTTAGCATACCATCAACAAGGCTGTCGTGCCCGAAACGAGATCCTTTTCTGCATTTGATTACACAAGGCAGTTAGTTGGCACCAATATGTAAAACCAATTAACAATGAAGTTTTAAATCCATTCAACCAAGAACATTTCACTGGCTACATTGTTCATTTACCTTAGAAAAGGTGTATGTATGAACCAACACGAAAGTACAGAAATATAAATCTACACCTCAATTTTCATACAAAAAAAATTAATCGATATTTCGGCATTTATTCTTCCTGGTGTGCCTAGTTTATTCAGTAAATAGATTGTACTTCGGTTATGCACTACACAAAGATACAACCAGAAAAACACTCTGCTGACCTAGCTTCAGCAATGTATTTTGGAGCATTCGACATGCTTTCCATGCCACCTGCCACAACAATATCATTGATGCCCAGTTGAATTGACTGTGCAGCAAACATCGTCGCTGTAGATAGAAAGAAAAGGCAGGATCATGGTCGGTTTCACTTCTGGAAACTGAGTGCACAGATTATACAAACACGGTCACATCACATGATTTCTGACCTTTCATGCCCGACGCACAAACTTTGTTTGACTGTGGTGCAAATAACCGTATTGGGTATCCCAGCACCTAAAGCTGCTTGTCTCGCAGGAGCTTGCCCCAAGTTAGCACTCAACACATTGCCAAAGTATACCTCCTGCACAATGGATGGATCCACATTTGCTCTTTTCAGAGCAGCTGGTCACCCCAGTAATTATTTTAGTGCATGTTACCAAATCCAGCGAAATGTACCTTCAGTGATACATAGACAGAAGATACTGAGATCACCTTCGATTGCGATAGAGCCAAGTTTCGTAGCAGGCAAGGAAGACAACCCACCAAGGAAACTACCGATAGGGGTGCGTGCAACCCCAACAACACATACATCTGTCAGTGAGGAAGGATAAGTTACTAACTGAAGCATCTGCGAAAACATTTAGATGGCTAACTATACAGAGCACGTTTAAACTCTGAAGGCATGACAAAAAAAAGAGCAGACAAGCCAACCACTAGATGCCAGAATACTGCTTATCGATGCTCCCTTAGTTGCAAATCTTAACCAATAAATAAAAACATCTAAACAGGCTCTCCTAGTACAGTTGTGATGGCTAACTATACGGAGCACGTTTAAACTCTGTAAGGCATGACCAAAAAATAAAGAGCGGACAAGCCAACCACTAGATGCCAGAATACTGCTTATCGATGCTCCCTTAGTGGCAAATCTTAATCAATAAATAAAAACATCTAGACAGGCTCCCCTAGTACAGTTATGATGGCTAACTATACGGAGCACATTTAAACTCTGAATGCATGACCAAACAATAAAGAGCAGACAAGCCAACCACTAGATGCCAGAATACTGCTTATCCATACTCCCTTAGTTGCAAATCTTAACCAAAAAAAAAAGAACAATCTGTTATCTGACATCATGTCACACTGGTAGTGAATCAGTTTCGTTTTAGTTGTAACTTGTAATGCACCAACACCCAAGAAATAACCAAGCTGGTAGATCCAACTAGGGAACTACCAATAGGCCATAGCCATAGGTGATGGATATTATCACACGAAGTTACTAAGCAAATCAACTGTATTACACAAGCAAGCCCACAACATAATATCAAATATGGCAAAAGGATGAAGAAATAAAAACACACAAAATTCAAGATCACAGGCAAGTATAAGAATTAATCAAACGACAACCTCGCTGCCTATCAACACGTTGGATCAAGATTTTGCTGAACCGAGTCAAAGTCACAATCTTTTCGACAGAAGGTGTTTTTTTTTTAATCCGAACAGCAGGCGTTCTGCTTTTGCATTATTAGAAGAGGAGAAAGACAGTACAACAATTCTACACCAACGTACTCCACACCTTCGACAGAAGGTGTTAAAGTAGTTACAAAATAACTAAGTCTGAAGTCTGAATTACGAACAGTGAGTAGCTCGTTGCCAACTTATACAAGTTCATATCATAACCCAGAGTACTCTCATAGCTTCTGCCTGGTTCAGAAAACAGCGAGCTGCGATATGGCACAGCAAGAAAATAGTACCTCTCGGTCCTATGTCGTCTGAACCCATGGCCGCTCCAGAGTCCAGCCCAACCTGCAACATTAGACAAGCAACCCAACATCAACAGGTGAACGAGGGCAAGATTCAATTCGATTCCGCAGGTGACAAGAAAGAGAGCGAGAGAGATCATGCCTGAATTGGACCTGGCGGCGGCGGAGTGCTAGAGGAGTAGGAGGGGTTTGGGGGAGAAGTCAAGATCACGGGGATGGAGCGAGACGGACAAGATGACGAAGTGGCAGGGAGGTGGACTGGACTCCCCGCTTACGTTCGTCCGCTATTATACAGGGAGCGGACCGTTGATGGTTGGGAGTCTAGATCTCATCTGCAGTCGACATCGCTGTAGTTGGAAGGAAGAGGGTTCATTTGGTAGGTGTCTTTGTGTTTCTCGAGTTTTCCTGTGATCTCATCTGCCTCCGTGGCCGCCGCTGTCTTCGCAGAGGCTGAAGTGTTCGTCGGCCGGCGGTGGCGATGGACTGCTACGGTGTCTCTCTCGCTGCTGCAGGATTTATTTTTAAAGCAGAGCACAGCCTTTGCCTCGTCACCAGTCACCACGGGAAGGAGTGCCATCCTTGTGAATGGGATTTTGACTGCAACATAGGCCTGCGTCAAGGTGATCGCCTCTCTCGACCTGTTTATCGTCGTAATATTTTATCTTAAAAGTCCGAACTGATGAAAAGAGACTAGGCGTTATATTTATATTCAACACTCCTTCAGCAAATAATCTACCACACTCGTTTAGCCTAGGCCATCTGGACTCCATCAGACCAACTCTCCCATGCCCGAGGCGTGCGTGTTTGGTTACCTAGCCATTTGCATGTGTGGCTCGCGGGAAGATCTGAATCACTTTGTGCATCCTATTTGTGTTAAAATATAAAGCCTAGCCCTTTCCATCAGTTCGGACTTTTGGGATAATTGGCTAGTGCATCTTTAATATGGTATCAGAGCCAAGAGGTCTCAAGTTCAAGCCCCGGCTAACGCGCTATTTAATATAAAAATAGTTGCAGCCTCCCATCTATCCCACGTCTAAGGTCTTCCCATTTGTCCAGCCTAGACGTGAGGGGAGTGTTAAAATATAAAGCCTAGCCCTTTCCATCAGTTCGGATTTTTAGGATAATTGGCTAGTGCATCTCTTAATAATTTGGTTGTCCAAAAGGTGCTAGCCAGCCTCGTTCGTAGGAAGCCGGTGTTTAAACACTGCGTTTGATGTACAGTTGTATTTCATGTACTCTCACCTTTTATCTATGTGGTGAACTTATTTCACACTAAAAGTAGACCAACGAGTAAGCAATGGTGAAACTTGAATAGACGAGCTTGTAAACAATATAAATAAAATGGGCTAGCATCACTAGAGGTATCTCTCCATAAAAATATCACACTTTTGGGTAAAGAAATTACACTCGGCAATTGAAAAGATAGTAAATAAGCAATTATGATAAATGAATGTCCATGTCATGTTCATGTAGACATCACGTCGAACGTATATAGACCGCCAAATACTCCAATTTGAGATCGCTTCTATGCTTGATTGTCTAGGTATTAAGTTGAAAACAACAGAGTATTGTCTTAAGCAATATACATGATGTAAACAATTGCATGGTTAGCAACCATTATTTTATCCTTAGTGGCAACAACACAGTATCCCTACTTGCACGTTTATGTTACTCGAGCGCTGAAAAAGCAAGGTTGAACGCTATCGAGCGCTGACCAACTATTTATCAGTTTTCCTCTTTTTTTCTCCAACTATACAGTCCCTCATTTGGCTCATAAATCTTTCACGAAGTTGCACGCACCAGGAAAACGAGGGCCTTCAAAAATCATGACTACCAGCACAACTATGGGCTCCTTCATCTCTTCGCTGGCCTCTTTGTTGCCATCCTCCTTGTGAGTAACTGAAACATAGAAGTTGTTGATATCCAACCTTGAGTGTTGCGACACCATCACTGATCATGTGGGGTACTTTTAGTGTGAAAGGATTCAGACCCCTTCATCACTTTGGGTGGCACATCATCAATCTTGTATATAAGGCCCTTGTCAAGAATTGCCCTTTTGGCATGGTGCAGTTAAAGACATACACCATTGTTTAACTGGGGACATGAGGGGCGATTGCCCTCCCCCCCCCCCCCCCCCCCCCCCACACACACCTTCCCACTAGGAATATGCAAGCTTTAGAAGTGTCGTTGCTCACTCTCTCGGTCATGCTCAACAGAGTAGTTATGTCTAGTGAGCCACAAGAATGTTGAGAATTTTGGGCAACATCCATGATCTACACACAAAAAAAGGAAAATGTGGGGGATCAAAAACAAGTTTTTATTTTTATTTTTAGATCCACAAATATGTCATCTTTACGATAGTCCAAAATTCTCAATATTCTCCAATGAAACTTTGCAAATCTGTATATCATATCCAAATACCAAAAAACAACAATTTTAAAATGTCTAAATACCATTTTTTAATTCCACTTACCAAAATATCAGGCTCCATGGAGCCTGGCTCCGAAACAACGCACTCCGATTCATCTCGGACAAATTTTCAACATCAGAGCATTAATGTGCCATTGTATTATCTTCCATGTCATTTCTAGAGACCAGAATGCGACTACTTACAAACTACATTAAAATATCCAAATTTGACCTAAACTTAAAATCTCAGCACAAAATACACCGTTTCTGAAAAAATTCATGATCTTGCGTCTGTCCTAGGGGCGACATGATTACATTGCATGACGTCGTAGGGTAAGGCGTCATGGTCCGTATGGTGCCATATTGCCATAAGTCATCATAAGTCACGGGGCCATGCATACCAATACCATGAACTGGTTAGAAGGAGTTAGCAGACTAGTTAAGATATAAACACTGTGTGAGAGTAAGCGCTTTGTGTTGGCCCAAAACCAAAAACAAAATGCATGCTAGATCCGTATTTGGTCCTTACTTCAGCGTACAAAAGTGCGCGAATTTCCAAATCTAGTGGAGATGGTTGCACGGGATTTATTTAACCGGTTTTGCTGGCGGTTTAAAAAAATATTGACGAGTTTTAGAAAAAATCTTGACATAGCCAATAATGTATCCCACAAACGTGCAAAAAATCACTTTCAAATACTTTGTATTATGCGGTACACAAAAATAACAAAAACTGTTAAATTTGGAGATTTGAAAATAGGCATATTCAGACCCACATTTATTTTTATTTTTGTATACCCCAAAATACAAAGTATTTGAAGTTAAAGTTATGCACATTTGTGATATAGACTATTGTCTACATCCGTTTTTTTTTTCAATTTTTTTGAAACTGACACACATTTTTGTTCAAAAAAATTCAAAACACCAGGAGTGTCTGGTGGGATTACCACCGGGTGGCCTCAGGACTTTGCGAGGTCACACCAGAGTAGTGAGGTCAAGCTGTTATAAACGATAGGCAATAAAACGATGAACAAAAGCAAGATCAAACCAACGGGACACGCGATTTTAACGTGGAAAACCCTCTCAACAATGGGAGAGAAAAAACCACGGGCGCCAGCCAGCAAATCTTCACTATGATCGGGTGTGGTTACAAACGGGTGGGGATTTACAACTTGCGACTTATCCCAACCGGCGGCTTACAAGAGGTATATATGGTGGTAAAACCCTAAGTCGGATGCAGTCCGACTCGGCAACGATGCGTACGCCTCGGCCCAAGCCTCCGGCGACGGGCTTCCGCTCTGCTTCGAAGTTAGACTCTATCTTTATGTGAATTTGGATCACATCATAACACAAGCAATCCGTACGGGCCGGGTTGGCGAGGTCTGCCCAGGTCTGCCGGCTGCCCGAGTCGGCCGATTCCCTCGGAGGCCGCAGGCCAAACAATAGGACGGTATGGGCAGGGTGCCAAAGTCAAGAAGTGACGCCAAGCACAGTGTCCAGTACTCGTCGACCAAGCCAACAAGACGTGAGGAAACGGCCATGCCGCTGACTATCTGCCGTCATGCATAGTGACCCTACGGCGGTACATCGTGGCCCTTTGCATGGCGTTATCAACACTGGTGCTACACTGTAGATGAACAGTCGGCGGGGCCCACCGGCTCCCGCGGAGCCGCACAATAGCCGGCCGATATGTAACCAGTTCACCAGACTATATAAGGTGGACTGGAGACCCTGGAAGGGCGATGGCTGATTCTCCGACGAGAAGAACTACTCACACATAGAGAGATCCATAGAAGACCGTATGGCACTGCCGTGCAACAAACCACGAGTCCACGACAAGGAGCATTGGAGCTCGGGAGCACGAAATATTCTCTCTTATCTTTGTTATGCCACTAGTCATGTAAACTCTTAAAAATGTTTAGTAAGATAACTGTGTCCATCAGTCAAGTCGATGCAGAGGCTCGGAGGCTTTGCCTCGTTTTCGAAGAAAAAAAGTCCCCCACGTTCTAAAGGAGCACCACGACGAACAGACGGCTCGTCAGCAGGCCGAGCATCTCCTTGCTGGGCACTGGTCTTCCGCCGATGCCCGATCCAAAAGCGGCTACGGCTACGGCCACTTACAGCAATGAAATCCAAAACGAAAAAGATTAATCGTGAGGAATGACATTTACAACTCCGGGGTTTCCCACATTTACCGAACGAAACTATAGAGAAATCTCACAAAGCATCAGAAATTGCACACTACTTGTTCTGTTAGGAACTGCCTGAAAACTTCAGATACATACCAGACAGTCACGGGCACACTCTCACACATGACACATGCAACAGCTCCCTACACCGTGGTCATCTTCTCATCTACCTGCAACTGCTAGAGCTGCGTCATTTGGCGTCGGCTTCGGTCCACTTGACGGTCACGAACAGCTCCCCGGACTCGACGTCGCGCAGCCGCAGCCGGGAGTCGAGCACGATCTCCCCGTCGGCGTACGTCACGAAGCTGTCGGAGAGGAGGCAGTTGTCGGCGCTGGGGGCACCTTCCGGAGCTTGGTCTCCCCGTCGTGAGCTTGAGCGCGCGCCGCAGTTTCGTCGCCGCCGCCACCGGCTGCAGGTCGAGGAAGGCGTTGCCCATCTTGTCGTCGGACTTGAACCGGTCCCGATCGAACACCTCCTGGCAAGAGCAAAGGATCAGGTAGGGTTCTTCAGTTGATCAGGCCAAAGAAAGGTGACTGTGCTAAGCAGTAAAACGGACAACCTGGTTTGATAAGCAATTTCGACTTAATTTCACCGCAACTTATCTTACGTTTTTGGGAAAACTATCTGCACTGCCAGGACTAAAAAATTATACTCACTCCGTTTGGAAAATGATGTCTTACATATATCCAAATTCGGATATATGTGTACACTAAAACATATCTACATACATCCAAATCTAGACAAATCCAAAACATACTTTTTCGGACGGATAGAGTATATTGGAAAAACTATCTTCTCTACTCGAAAATAATTTTTTGGGTAAAACTATCTGCCCAACAAGGACAGAACTAATGCACAGTAGCAGATGCTGATAAAATCTCAAGATGAACTGTAGATCAACTTTCTCCTACATGCAGACATGCTGGTCCTTAGTTACCCTCGTTCCTACATTATCTAATGTGAAGGAATGGAATTTCATTCCACTGTCATGGAACCGTTCCATTCATGTGTTCGGTTTGGATAAAAAATTGTCACGTAACCGTTCCATTCTTGTGTTCGGTTTTGGAATGGGATGAGAATGGAATGGAGTGAGAATGGAATTATTCTAAACTCGATTAATTATTTTTCCTAAACTGGATTAATTATTGCTAAACTTAATTAATTATTCCTAATCTTGATTAATTATTCCTAATCTTGATTAATTATTGCTAATCTTGATTAATTAGCGCATGACAGTCACCCATTCCACTCGGTCCGGCCGAATCGGCCGGACGGGTGGATTCCGCATCTACGCGGAATATGCCATTCCAAGGAACGGATGCGTTCCATTCCATCTAAAAACCGAACACAGGGATGGGCTCTGGGTGTGGAACTGTTCCATTCCATTCCGGTCCATTCTGGAACCGAACACACCCTAAGACAACGAGGCCTCAGTTAGCCTGGGAGGCACGTTATCAAGACAACAAGATATCACTCCTACTTGCCTGTCTCTTTGGAGACATCCAATAAAACGAGGTGCACCCAGTTGGTTACAATCTATACAATGGGAGAGGGGGAGACACAAAGTGTAGATTTGGGATAGGTCTGGACAAGATTATGTAGTTGCTTTCTCTTACAACTTTAATTTCGTGACATTTGACAAAAACACATGTAGTTCAACCAATTTTACTGTAAACATTACAACAGCAAATAAAAAGACGTCATAGCTCAAAACTAGGGTCAAAACATATGTCAGTAAAGTCACACTCATAAGAGGATGAGGGCACAATTAAATTAAGGTCACATGCTATCTATTCTATGACTGGAGCTCCAGTTTTCTTAAGACCACACTGGATTAAATTATTGGACTAGAGCAATTATGCGTCTGGTTGTGGACTGGTTGTTAATAAGCACTGGTCTGTTCAGTGTCTTATACAAGCAATATATAGTAGACTTAGTGTCCTCCTGAAGATACACACGAAAGAGAAAGACCTACTAACAGATATTACAACATTTCACCTCCAGGTGCACCCGGTTGGTTACAAACTTACAATCAATACACTGGGAGAGGAATACACAAAGTGTAGCTTTACGATAGGTCTGGACAAGATTATGTAATTAATTTCTCTTACCACTTTAATTTTGTGACATTTAACAAAAACACATGTAGTTCAATCAATTTTACTCCCTCCATTTTTAAACACAACGCCACTTCTTTTTTGTGTCAAAATTTGACTTTTAATTTTGGTCAACAAAAATATTTATATGACATCAAAATATATCATTGGAATAAAGATGTCATAGCTCAAAACTAGGGTCAAAACATATGTCTGTGAAGTCTCACTTATAAGTGGAGCAGGGCACAATTAAATTAAGGCCACATGGTATCTATTCTTTGACTGGAGCTCCTGTCTTCTTAAGACCACACTGGATTAACTTATGGGACTAGAGCAATTATGCGTCTGGTTGTGGACTGGTTGTTAATAAGAACTGGTGTGTTCACACTTCATGTTAGACACTACTTAAACATGTCTTATACAAGCATATATAGTAGACTTAGTGTCCTTGTGAAGATACGCACGAAAGAGAAAGATTTACTAACAGACAAGAAAATTCATACGAGCATTAATTGTTTTCAAATGCATTCACAAAAGAGGAGGGCTTATTCGGAGATGAAGCATTTTTCAAGGAATTTGAAGGCATGTCAAGTCAAACACAATCATATCGCAAAAAAAAAATTAAACAGTCAGTTTTTTATTAAAAAAATAAATAGGTTGGACCAGGAAAAATGGTTACTTACAAATTTGATGATCCCTACAGGTTCCTTGATGGAGAAGGCCATCTCTTCGTTCCAAACTGGATTGAGGCAACTTTTGATGACTTTTGTCTTTGCGCTCTGTGGGATCCAAAATAACAAATGATGCAAGGTGTTAAATGTGACAGAAGGAACTTCTCCAGCCATATATAAATGCACACTTGCTTGGCAGATTTCACGTGTACAAAATCAATTACTAAGTCAAAGTGAGACTTTTATGTAACATATAACACTGTGGAGTGTATGATCTAGAGAGATCAGTTTTCATAACCAGCAGCAGTACATAGTACATAGATAAGATCATTCAGTTAGACCAATGCAACCGAGGGATTTTCTTGTTCATTAAGTATACAATGTCAGAATTATGTGTTTTCTCATTATAATACCACGCTATTGCTGGTGAACTCTGCTGAAAATTAGAAATGTGTAGCTGTGGTGAAAGCAACCATATTAGGTAAAAAAAAAGGAGACCCAGGTTGAAGTCAAATTGCTTTGTTGGTGCAGGAATAAACTGTCAGAAATATAATATATGCATTGCACAGTCCTTTCCCATCAGTTCGGACTTTTGGGATAATTGGCTAGTGCAACAATTTAATATAAACAACGGATCATCGATAAAGGACGAAGAAAATTCCTTCCAAGGCAAGAAGGATTAGAGAACCCAAAGGTGCTCCCACCAGCCAGAAAGACAAAGAAACCATGCCCGTGACTGTCATCATTACATGATTAACAAATGCGGGAGTGGATTTGGCAGCCAAGTTTGAAAAAAAAAACTGATGGGATGGTAAGAAAGAGGGCATTATTCGTCCTTTATCTTTTTTTGACAAAAATGTTCAGGCAGGCAGTTCTGTTTTAAAATGGTAAGCCCTTTGCCTCTCCGTTCAAAGGAAGTTTACTTAGGCTCGCGGTCACTAAAGGGATGTATAGTATTTGTTCATTTTCCAACTGAATAGCAATAGCTCATTGCTCAAGATGCATCTAGAAATGGTTTAGTACAACGGTGCACGGTTAAGAAATAGCATCTGCCTAGAGGTCAAAGTAGTGTTCTGTGTTCAAAGTAGGACTAACTAAACCACGTGCTTGGACTGCAAGATTCTCATTCGCGAAAGATCCTGCCTGCCGAATCAAGCAAAACAGCAGCTCGCCACTAGAACCCAAGTAGAGCAGGCACTCTCGGCAAGCAACGGAGTCGATGTGCAAGAGGAGGCGAATAATTAGAGTGACGACTGACCCTGTCAGCGATGCGGACTACGACGTAGGGGTCGCTGGAGGTGAAGTCCCTGATGGCGAGGTTGGCCCCGTGCGCCACCACCACCTTGAGCACGCCGAGCCTCCCCTGCGCCGCGTCCTCCATCTTCCGGTCGATCCTCGCTTCGTCCCTGGAGGAAGAAGAATCAGTTAGCTTCAGCCGTGTTCAGTAATCAGGAACACCGGAGAAGAATCGCTTAATCGTCAGCAAGCAAAGAGAGAGAGAGAGAAAGAGATTACCTTGGGTGGAGACTGGAGAGTCTGCGGTGCTTTCTTCGGCCGACGGTGCTCTCCCTGCTGGTGCTTGGAGGAGTGGTGAGGGCGATGATGATGCTCCTGTGCCTGTGGGGGAGGGGAAGGGGATTTAACGCAAGCTGGCGGTGGAGCCCGCCCGCGCGGAATGGACTCGGTCGGTCTCCTGTCCGTTTCACGCACCGGACGTACGTGGCGGGCTCGCTCCTCTGGGCCGGTCAAATCCGCGGGGCTGGGCTGGACTGGTCACGTCTCAGACCCAGTCCATCGCCAACACGATCGCGTCCACGCTCTCTCTCTGCGCACCACGTTGCCTGGTGCTCACCATTCACCAAGCTCAAACATCCTACTATATATAAAAGTAGGATGGATTCACCCCCAATTTGCCCTCCACGTCACCCACTAAACGCAGGCCCGTCTGATCGCACCGTCGGACGGTCCGACGGATCACTTCAAGAATCGTGCGTGCTACAGTATTACTGTAGCACGGGAATTTCTTCCAATCGCATCTTGCCACGTCGCCCCGCACGTTTTTGGCGCAGCGCATTTTGCGGAAAACCCCCGCAAAGGACCTATTTGCAAATCGGAAAAAGGCCAGGGGTCTCCGAGAAAAGTGTCTGCAGACCACCCCTTTCCTCTCTTCTCTCCCACGCGCGGCCGCGGTTCGCCGCCGCCGTCGCCGCGTGCCGGCGCCGCTCCGACCCTCTTCCCTCGAATCGGCGGCCACGGCGAGGTTCGCCGCCGCATCCCCCACCTCCTCGCCGCGAATCCGGTGCCGGGACGCCGCGCCGTCGCCGGAAACGCCGCCGCCGTGCCGCGCTGCCTCCCCCGCGTCCGCACGCCGCCGGCGGCGCTCCGGCGACCTAAAGGGGGCGGCGCCGCCACCTACGGGCTCGCCGCGTCGAGGCGCGTCGGGCGCGCCCCCGCGCGAGTCCCGGAACGTGCGGACGCGTCGCCGGCGCCGCCGTGCTCCACCATGGCCGCTGTGGCCGCAGATGACGGATGACGTCAGCACGACGTCATCTGCGGCCCCACGTGTTAGCTTTTTGTTTTAACAGAAAATGTTTAAATTTGCAAAATCAATTACTTTAAACCTACCCACTAGAAAAATATGAAAAAATATCAAAATAATCAGAAAAATACATGCTATCTATTTATGGCAAAATACAAATATTTTTCAATTTTCAAATTTGGTAAATATTTGGAGAAATTTGAATTCTTCACACCGCGTTATTCACAAATACGACAAAAAAAAACACTACAAAAAAACACTGCCTATTTATGTCATACGACCAAAATTAAAATTCGAGAATAATATTTTTGAATGCCTTTCCAAACCGAGCATTCAAAATTCAGATTTTAGTATTTTAAATTTTTAAATCATCTTCGAATCAAATTCAATTCGTAAATGTTAAAAGCATTAAACATAACAACATGAACACAAAAAAATATACGTTGCTACTTATAGCATATAAGCAAATTCCAAGTTTGAATATTTCACAAATTTAAATACATTTCAATTCTTTATATTCATAACAAACTTACAAACACAAAATATTTTTAAATTTCAATAGATCCAAATCCAATAAACCATCGAACGTGAATATTTCCAAATTTAAATTCTTTACACCACATTATTTACGAAAAGTAAAAAAATGACTACAAAAATAAACACTGCCTATTTATGTCATATGACCAAAATTTAAATTCGAGAATTCAATTTTTGAATGCCTTTCAAAACCAATCATTCAGTAAACGTAAAATAGAAAAACAAAAAAAAAAAACTTTCTACTTTTAACGAATTTTAAAATTTAAACACCTTATAGCTTCACACTTTAACAAAAAATAAGCACATTCAAAACTAAGCAGCTTCCAACTGCGGATGTTTTCAAATTTAAGCTAAACCCTAAACAATCATATTCGAGCGCTCCAACTCAAATTACTAATTTGATTTAATCATTTCAACTTACCATTTTGTTAAAATTAAAAGAATAAAAATTTCAATACATTCCAATACGGCCAATTTTCAAATACTCGACATTCTTTCAAGCACAAATTTTTCCGAATTCAAATAATATTCAAATTTCAACAAAAAAATAAACTGAAATTCATCAACCGGGAACATTCTTTCAAGCACAAATTTTTCCAAATTCAAATAATATTCAAATTTCAACAAAAAATAATAAAAAACTGAAATTCATCAACCGAGCGCGGCATTGCCGCGCTAATATCCCTAGTATTTATCTAAAAAACCAAGCTCAAACATAACGGGGCTCTTTTTTTTTCCTACAGCAGATTTTTAAACCCGTATACGTGAACCTGCTTTCTAAAATTAAGTAAAAACGAGAACTTGCCTGTGACGAGGGTGGTTGTACCCCCCAACCCAGCAGAGTTCAAACCCCAGGTTTGACGCTGGCCTTTCTCATTTAAGGCGGAATATTCTTCAGTGGGAGGCGACGTTCCTGTCGACAGCGAGGCGCCGACTCGGTCTGTCGGAGGTGCTCATAGGGGTAGAGTGTACGTGCGTGCGTTCACAGGGGTGAGTGTGTGCGCGTGTATATTAGCGTCTGCGTTGTATTGTGTTTCAAAAAAAAATAAGTAAAAACATGTATTTAGACGTACGAACAAAAATCACGCAATCTGAACCTTTCAAATATCTGGGTTTACTGGGTTTTTCTTAGATCGTAGCTAGCTAGCACATACAGTAACAAATGGACATCAACATAAAACATACTCAATGGGCAGACATATAGGTACGGTAATGCTTATGAACATTGTAATGTGCTTTGAACTTACTAAAGTTAGAATGTGTTGTGAACTTGTAAAGATATGAATGTTTTGTGAACTTGTAATGTATGGTATCCGTATTTTGCATTTGTGAAAAGACTATTTGTTCCATGTGCTGCTTATATTTGTCTAAGAAATCATAGTTCCCTTGGGCTTCGACGGATATTGGTATGGTATCCGCCATTTTCCCGCAGATCTGGTGCCTGATACGTCTCAAACGTATCTATATTTTTTGATGATCCATGCTGATATTATACCAATTGTTACATGTTTTGCATCCACTTCATGTCATTTTTATACATTTTTTGGGACTAACCTATTAACAAGATGCCACAGTGCCAGTTCCTGTTTTCTGCTGTTTTTGTATTCCAGAAAAGCTAGTCTGGAAATATTCTCGGAATTGGACGAAAATTTACGGAGGCCCCTATTTTATCAGAAGACACCTGGAGTCCGAAGGAGAGGCGAAGTGGAGCCACGAGGGCCCCACACGTGGGCTCGGCGCGGCCAAGGGCCCACCGGCGCCGAGGGGTGGTGTCGCCTCCTCGTGCACCGCCTCGCGACGCCCTTTGGACTATATATTGCTCCTACCCCGAAAACCCTAAGAGAATCGACGATTTCCCCAGAAAAGTTCCAGAGCTCCGCCGCCATCCGAAACCCTAATTCGGGGGACAGAAGTCTCTGTTTCGGCACCTTGCCGGGACGGGGAATTGCCCCCGGAGCCATCTCCATCGACGCCACCGCCTCCATCATCGCCGTTGCTGCCTCCCATGATGAGGAGGGAGTAGTTCTTCATCGGGGCTGAGGGCTCTACCGGTAGCTATGTGGTTTATCTCTCTCTCCCATGGTGTGATCTTTATGTGATCATGAGCTTTGTAATCTAGTTGAATCCATAGATGTTACTCTTCATTATCTTATATGCTACTCAAGTGGTTTTATTAATGTAATCTCCGGAGTCACCTTTGTCCCACGGTGCGAAGTTGACAGTGTGCGCCCCGTGTGTGGCTCTTAGGCTAAAGATAACAGGAATACTTATCATGAGTTATTATTTGCGTTGGATGTCTCTATGAAATTGCGGTGTTTGTCTAGTACTATTTAGGGCGCTCAAGTTGACAGTGTGGGGTTCCCTAGATGTGGAATGCGACTTTAAGGTGTGCTGTTATAGCCCTACGCAGTGGATTGGTGTTCGTTATCCAACGAGAGAATAATTCAGAGTAGCATAGTGAAGAGGAAATATCTATGTATTCAATTATATTATTATTGTTGAGAGTGTCCACTAGTGAAAGTATGATCCCTAGGCCTTGTTTCTAAGCATTGAAACACCGTTTACAACCAGTTCTGCTACATGTTTGCTTGCTGCCATTTTTATTTCAGATTGCAATTACCACTTATAATCATCCATATTACTTGTATTTTAATATCTCTTCGCCGAACTAGTGCACCTATACACCTGACAAGTGTATTGGGTGTGTTGGGGACACAAGAGACTTCTTGTATCTTAATTGCAGGGTTGCTTGAGAGGGATATCTTTGACCTCTACCTCCCTGAGTTCGATAAACCTTGGGTGATTCACTTAAGGGAAACTTGCTGCTGTTCTACAAACCTCTGCACTTGGAGGCCCAACACTGTCTACAAGAATAGAAGCGTGCGTAGACATCAAGCTATTTTCTGGCGCCGTTGCCGGGGAGGTAAGGTAAAAGGTACTCACATCCTCCAGCTACTTAGCTATTTTCTAGCACTGTTGCTGACGTGTGAGTGCTCGAAGGTATTTCCTTTAGATTCTGCAATTATATCTTTTTGTTTCTTGTTTTTATTTCACTAGTTAGGCTTAATGGAAAACAACAAAAAAATTAGAGAGCTTATGAAATTTATCTTGAGTTAGGACATGATGCTTTTGAAGAGAAAATTAAAAAACCTATGGAAATTTTTGCATGATGGTAGCAATGTTATTACTATAAATTCTTTGAACACCATTATTGCTAATGCTATGGAAAAGTCTAAGCTTGGGGAAGCTGGTTTTGATGAATATGATATTTTTAGTCCCCCAAGTTTTGAGGAGAAAATTTTCTTTGATGATACTTTGCCTCCAATTTATGATGATTATAATGATAGTGGTATTTTGGTGCCACCTACTATGGAGGATAAAGTTTATTATGATTATACTATGCCTGCAATTTATGATGATTACAATGATGTTGTGATAGTTTTACTCCCACTATTACTAATAAATTGATTATGCTTATGTGGAGAGTAATGATACTTTTATGCATGTGGATCATGATAAGAATGCTTTATGTGATAGCTATATTGTTGAGTTTATTCATGATGCCACTGAAAATTATTTTGAGAGAGGAAAATATGGTTATAGAAATCTTCATGTTACTAAACTTCTCTTTATGATGAAGGTTTTGAGCTTTCTCTTGATTTGCTTTTATTTGCTGGGTACTTTAAGACCTACTGGTCCTTATGAGAGAGGGAGACACGGTTTCATATATCTCAATAATATTAAGTCTCTCTCTCTTTATGTTGAAATTTTGAAGTTGCACTTGTTTTGCCTTCCTATGCTAGTCACTTTGTGCTTATTGATTTATTTTCTTACAAGATTCCTTTGCATAGGAAGTGGGTTAGACTTAAATGTGTTTGATATTTGCTTTTGATGCTCTTTCATATTCAACTCTTATACATATGAGAGCATCATCAAAATTATCATGCCTAGCTAAAAGGCTTTAAAGAAAAGCGCTTGTGGGAGACAACCCATTTTTTTATTTCTGCTATTTTTATTTTATTTGAGTCAAGGTGCTGTTTACTTCTGTATCAATGCCTTTGTATCTTTATTTTCTTGCATTGTTGTGCCAAGTAAGGCCTCTAATAGGAAGATGATGCTAGATTTGGATTTCTGCGCAGGAACAGATTTCTGCTGTTCACCGTTTTGCTTCTGTAAAATCACAGAAAAATTATTTAAATCTGAAAATTTTGTGCGTGATCCTTATGAATGCATCTTTCGTTAGTTCAAAGTTTTTCGATCTGAGCGTCGTAAGTGCCTCGAAAAAATTCGTCTTTGCGGACTGTTCTGTTTTAGACAGATTATGCCTTTTTATTTTGCATTCTCTCTTTTACTAGTGTTGAGTGAAATTCTTTTTTGGGTGGAAGAGCTTCACATAACATCAGTGGCAGTAGCTAATGTTTAAAGTAACAAGTCATATTGCGTCTTTATAGAACATGTGAGTTTTTGATTGTGCACTAACCCTCTAATGAGATTTGCTTTGAGTTTGGTGTGACGGAAGTTTTCAAGGGTCAAGAGGGAAGAGTGATATAATAGGATGGAGAAGAGTGAAGAGCTTAAGCTTGGGGAGGCTCCCATGGATCTCCCCAGCATATTTCAAGAAGACTCAAGCGTCTAAGCTTGGGGATGCCCAAGGCATCCCCTTCTTCATCGGCAAAATTATCAGGTCATCTCTAGTGAAACTATATTTTAATTCTTTCACATCATATGTGCTTTTCTTGGAGCGTCTGTGTGCTTTTATTTTCAGTACTTTTATTTTCAATAAAGCTTGACTGGACCCTAGCATTCTTGATTGGGAGAGAGACACGCTCCGCTTTTTCATGAGAATACTCCTATTCTTCACTTATATTTGTTGAGTATTCATATCTAGCGCTGTTCAGCTTTTAGCTCTTGTTTTCATGTATCTCTTGTCAGAGCTATTAGCTTTTTTTAGAAAGTACTCTCTTGCTTCACTTATATCTGTTTGGAGAGTTGTTGAAATAAATTGATTGGTGTTTGGTTGGTTCAGAAAATGTTGCATGTGGTAATTGGTATAAGGAAAAACTTGCTTAATCTTGTAGATCACTAATTTGGATAACTTGATGCTTGTCAATTGTTTTGAGTTAACAAGTAGATCATGATTAAATTTGTGCATCACATGAGTTAAGCCTATTAGTGAAGAACTACCGTAAAGCTTGTTGAAAATTTGGTTTGCATCGGTGGTATCTCTAAGGTCTAGATATTTTCTAATAACAGGGTTTGGTTAACAAGGAAGACGGTATGAAGTCTTATAACGTTTGCAATATGTTTGTCATATAAAACTTGGTGTACGGGTTGATATTCTTGTTTGCTTACATAAACCTTGCTAGCCTAAACTCTGTACTGAGAGGGAATGCTTCTCGTGCATCCAAATCCTTGAGCCAAAATCCATGCCATTTGTGTCCACCATAACTACCTATATGTGGTATTTCCTTGCCACTCCAAGTAAATTTTTCATGTGCTACCTTTAAATTATTCAAAATGTTATTATTCCCTTTTTGTGTCAATGTTTACTAGCTCATGAGGAATTAGTGTGGTTATTCTTTATTCTATTTGTCAAATGGACTTTTACACCTGGACTAGCGGCATATACATCCGCTTATCCTAATTTTGCAAAAAGAGCTGGCAACGGGGTGCCCAGTCCCAATTAATTACAACTTTAACCATTAATTCTCTTCACACTTTTGCCCTGATTCATCAGTAAGCAATGACAAACAGTGAAATACCTGCGTGTGTAAACCAAAGAGAAAGAGGGATGATCTGCCTTGCTGGTAGAAATAACGTCCTTCATGGGAGCCGCTCTTAAAAGTCCGTTTGACAGGTAGAATACTGTTCTCACCCGCTACCATTCGTTGACAATTAACAAACACCTCTCAAAAATAGATACTCCTCCATGGTATGTGATTGATGGAAGGCACCCGAGGATTCGGTTAGCCATGGCTTGTGTTAGCAAGGTTGGGAGGAGTATCAAATATTTTATGCAATCTCTATATGCTTTCAAAAACCTAAAAGCTCTAGCACATGACTTAATCCCTGCTTCCCTCTGCGAAGGGCCTTTCTTTTACTTTTATGTTGAGTCAGTTTTCCTATTCTTTCTGTCTTCCACAAGCAAACACTAGTGTCAACTTTGTTACAACATGCGTTATATGCTACGTATTGGACTTGTTATACTACTTTGTGTTGACGATATCCATGAGATAAATATGTTGAAAGTTGAAGCAAATGCTGAAACTTAATTCTTCCTTTGTGTTGATTAAATACCTTTTATTAGAACTATTGCTTTATGAGTTAACTCTTATGCAAAACTGTTTGATGCTTGTCTCGAAAGTACTATTCATGAAAACGTTTAGCTTGTGTGATTCATTGTTTACTCATTATCTATTTGGTAGCAAACTATAGACCATTGACTTGGATCACTTCATTCATTTACATGTGCCTTACAATATTATATGATCAAGATTATGATGGTAGCATGTCACCTCAAAAATTATTTTGTTTTTATCGTTTACCTACTCGAGGACGAGCAGGAACTAAGCTTGGGGATGCTGATACGTCTCAAACGTATCTATAATTTTTGATGTTCCATGCTGATATTATACCAATTGCTACATGTTTTATCACTTATTCATTTTATACATTTTCTGGGACTAACCTATTAACAAGATGCCACAGTGCCAGTTCCTGTTTTCTGCTGTTTTTGTATTCCAGAAAAGCTAGTCTGGAAATATTCTCGGAATTGGACGAAAATTTACGGAGGCCCCTATTTTATCAGAAGACACCTGGAGTCCGAAGGAGAGGCGAAGTGGAGCCACGAGGGCCCCACACGTGGGCTCGGCGCGGCCAAGGGCCCACCGGCGCCGAGGGGTGGTGTCGCCTCCTCGTGCACCGCCTCGCGACGCCCTTTGGCCTATATATTGCCCTACCCCGAAAACCCTAAAAGAATCGACGATTTCCCCAGAAAAGTTCCAGAGCTCCGCCGCCACCAAAAACCCTAATTCGGGGGACAGAAGTCTCTGTTTCGGCACCTTGCCGGGACGGGGAATTGCCCCCGGAGCCATCTCCATCGACGCCACCGCCTCCATCATCGCCGTTGCTGCCTCCCATGATGAGGAGGGAGTAGTTCTTCATCGGGGCTGAGGGCTCTACCGGTAGCTATGTGGTTTATCTCTCTCTCCCATGGTGTGATCTTTATGTGATCATGAGCTTTGTAATCTAGTTGAATCCATAGATGTTACTCTTCATTATCTTATATGCTACTCAAGTGGTTTTATTAATGTAATCTCCGGAGTCACCTTTGTCCCACGGTGCGAAGTTGACAGTGTGCGCCCCGTGTGTGGCTCTTAGGCTAAAGATAACAGGAATACTTATCATGAGTTATTATTTGCGTTGGATGTCTCTATGAAATTGCGGTGTTTGTCTAGTACTATTTAGGGCGCTCAAGTTGACAGTGTGGGGTTCCCTAGATGTGGAATGCGACTTTAAGGTGTGCTGTTATAGCCCTACGCAGTGGATTGGTGTTCGTTATCCAACGAGAGAATAATTCAGAGTAGCATAGTGAAGAGGAAATATCTATGTATTCAATTATATTATTATTGTTGAGAGTGTCCACTAGTGAAAGTATGATCCCTAGGCCTTGTTTCTAAGCATTGAAACACCGTTTACAACCAGTTCTGCTACATGTTTGCTTGCTGCCATTTTTATTTCAGATTGCAATTACCACTTATAATCATCCATATTACTTGTATTTTAATATCTCTTCGCCGAACTAGTGCACCTATACACCTGACAAGTGTATTGGGTGTGTTGGGGACACAAGAGACTTCTTGTATCTTAATTGCAGGGTTGCTTGAGAGGGATATCTTTGACCTCTACCTCCCTGAGTTCGATAAACCTTGGGTGATTCACTTAAGGGAAACTTGCTGCTGTTCTACAAACCTCTGCACTTGGAGGCCCAACACTGTCTACAAGAATAGAAGCGTGCGTTGACATCAGTGGCCATGCCGCCGAAGAAGTTCACAGGCTCTCGAAGCACCGCCGTCCTGACGCCGCCGAAGAAGCGGAAGCCGAGGGCGTCGATGAAGTGGTCGTCGGGCTTGACCAACACCGAGTGGGACCTCAACGTGAAGCGCAGGCCGGCGAGAACGCCGGCTGCTGGCAGAGAGAAGCGAATCTCAAGGCCAGGCGCGAGGAGGAGGATTTGGAGGAGCCGACGCCGGCCAAGGAGAGGAGCGCGCTGGTGGTGAAGAGACATGGGATAACGCCTCATCCTAGCCAGTACTGTAGGTGGGGCAGCCAAACATGTGTCGCCTCCCCGACGAAGTTCTCGCCGTCTCCATTGCCACGCTGGAGCACCCGTCGCTACTCGTCGTCGCCTGAGCACTACCCCGATGTTGATCCGCACGGTGGGTTCAACTTCAACCCCAACATCGCACTTCCACACTTCCCTCCCCCGCATGCACCATGTTCCTTCGGCGCCAACATCAACATGGCGTATGGAGGGTCAGCGAACTACTCAAGCTCGTCGGCGCTGCGCCGTGTCTCACTCCCCTTCAGCCCAAGCCACGACGTTCGTAGCGTGCTCGGCGTCCTGGACGAGCTCATCGCAACCGGCTCCATGGCGTCAGCGTCTTGTCATGGGTTCTTCACGCAAGCTAGCAGCATGGAGTCGCAGCAGCAGACATGCGGCATGGAGTCGTAGCAGCAGACCGGCGACTACCAGGGGCAAGCCAAGCCCGAAGCCGAGTCAGAGGAAGGCGAAGCCATAAAGGAAGAACCAGCAGCCAAATGGAAGAAGAAGAAGAAGAAGAAGAGAGTGCCAAGGGGAACCAAGCTAGTCGAGCCTCGCATCAGATGGAGCTCCAAAGAAGACGAGTGCCTCGCCGAAGCCTGGAAGACCGTGAGCATGGACGTGATCACTGGCGTGAATCAAAATTCCGATACCTAATGGAACAGGGTGAAGACTTCGTACGACGAGCGTCTTCTAATTGATTCCGAGTTCATCATGATCACCATGGAGCGTGGCGAGAAGTCCATGGCCAACCATTTGGGGAACATCCAACAAGCTTGCAACAAGTGGCATGGGATTCAAGAGGAAGTCCAAGCTCGCCTAGAGAGCGGCGCAAATCTCGAGCGGATGGTGAGTCACTTTCGCCTATTTCTTCCCTTTGTTGTTCTTCTTGTTCGCCGACATTTTGTTTTCCAGATGGTCCGGATGATCGAAGCGTACCACAACGACAATGACTAGCTGGGTTCAAGTTCCTGCATGTCTTCACAAGGATGGAATCGTGCGAGAAGTGGGCGGAAGTCCGGCTGAGTCTCGCCAAGAGCAAGGACGGTGCATTCCTCCCCCGACGTGACGGCCACTGCAGCGGCAGAAGGGCGGCCTGTTGGCCACAAGAAAGCCAAGGCAGCCAGGGACTCGGCGCTCGCCGCCGAAAGACTACAGTCGTCGATCGAGCAATGCTTCACCGACACCAAGAGACACGCCATCATAAGGGAGGAGAAGTCCGAGGCGAAGTGGAAGGTGATGCTGGCAAAACAGGACGTCAAGCTCGACCTTCTGAAGACCAACGTCGTGACCAAGAAGAGGAACACCGACCTCGTGTTTTTGATGGGAGGCGACCTGGCGATGATGGAAGACGAGGTGAAGGCGTGGTTCATGGCAAAGCATCGCGTGATCTTGGACCAGGTGCGAGCACCGGTGGCGAACCCACCACCAGAACAGAATTCCGGCACTACGGCCACTCCTGCACCGCCGAGCTCTACAGCTACGACCACCACGCAGAGATCTACCACCGCGGAAGCCGAGGGCACAAGTCCATCGACCACACCATTGCCGACCTCTGCCCCAACTACATCGACCGCACCATCGCCGAGTTATGTGGAAGAGGCTGCGGAGGAGGCGTCTTCGACCATTTGATTTGACATCTATGTGTCGCTGAATGTGTCAATTTTGATGCGATCGCCGAATTGTGGCTGTGTTGATTCGATTGTCGAACTATGCCTGTTTTGATCGCCGAGATTGTCGAACACTTGCTGTTTTTTGGAGCGGGAAAAGGAACTTTCAAATTTGCTCGATTTCTTGTGCGCTTGGGGGCTGAAACCTGGGGTGCGGCTGGAAACTTGGTCCCCCAGGTCTCAGATAGCGCCGGCGGAAGCACCGAAAGGCAACGCTGGATACGCTAGTGCGGGGGGGGGGGGGGGGGGGGGGGGGCGAACGGCTGGAGATGCCCTAACATTGGGCTCTGTTGATGGTTGTCCACGAAGAGGGAAACAAGAAGGTCTCGCTCAGCTCGGGTGGGCTGGCAGCTGGGCTGCTAGGCTGGGCCAAGACCCGAGAGGTAAATAGAAGGAGAAGAGAAGAAAAAGAGAATGAAATGGAGTGGGCTAGCTCTGGTGGACTTTGTTGATGGGAAACGAGAAGGTCTCGCTCAGCTCGGGTGGGCTGGCAGCTGGGCTGCTAGGCTGGGCCAAGACCCGAGAGGTAAATAGAAGGAGAAGAGAAGAAAAAGAGAATGAAATGGAGTGGGCTAGCTCAGGTGGACTTTGTTGATGGGAAACGAGGTCTCGTTCAGCTCGGGTGGGCTGGCAGCTGGGCTGCTAGGCTGGGCCAATTTATTCTCTGGGGGTATCTCTGACATGGATCAATCCGGCTAGTCCAGGGTGGCCCACAGTGGTGGTGAAGGCTTTGGCCTGCCGGGCGGCCCAGATAGCCGGCATACAAGGTAGGCGGAGGATGGCAAGATGGAGGCCCAAGACTGAAGCCCATGACGCCACCAAGATTAAGACGGAAGGCGGTGACTTGCCGGATAGGTTTAGGACTCTGTAGTCTTGTCGGACACGTTTGTCCCTTGTAACCCTAGGTCCGGCCGCCTATATAAGCCGGACCTCGGGACACCTTTAGGGCATACTTTGATACGCTCATCATACTCTCACGCTCATTGTAACCCGATCAAGGCTATTGCCATTATAGTGAGTTATAGCAGCACGTAGGGTCTCGCCACTGCTGCGAGATCCGAAGCTGGGTAAGCTACCTTGTTCGATCCCGACCTCGACGGCGTCCACCTTCTACCCCATGATTCACCCTCGGCTAGAGGACCCCCGTCTCCTATCAACGATGCCGATACGACGACTGTTGGCGCCCACCGTGGGGCCTAAGGCGGCAAGCGTCACGTTCTAGGCGGGAACCCTAGGCGGCATCGGCGAAACCATCACCGTCGGCCGCGCCATGTGCTATGGCAACAATCACTACATCAGCTGCGACGAGTCCTACATCCCCGTAGAGGACTACATTGTCGGATGTGGGGTTGTGCCATTTGGCGGCTGATTGCGTGGATCACACGTTCATTGGGAGACCCCAAGAGGAAGGTATGATGCAGTGTAGCAGCAGTTTTCCCTCAGTATGAAACCAAGGTTTAATCGAACCAGTAAGAGCAAGAAATCACTTCTGAAGGTAGTTGGTGGCGGAATATGGCACGGCGCAACACCAGGGAATCCGGCGCCGACGTGGAATCTGCACACAACACAATCAAACTACTTTGCCCCAACGAAACAGTGAGGTTGTCAATCTCACCGGCTTGCTGAAAACAAAGTATTAAACGCATGGTGTGGAAAACAGTAGTAAATTGCGGAGAATGAAAAGGAACAGTGTTTGCAGTTGGTTGTATTATCAGTATAAAAGAATGGACCGGGGTCCACAGTTCACTAGTGGTGTCTCTCCATAAAAGATAACTAACATGCTGGGTGAACAAATTACAGCTGGGCAATTGACAAAATATTGAGCGCATGACAATGCATATATATGACATGATGATTACTATGATATTCATATGGTCATTACGACAAAATACATGGACCGTTATCCAACAACGTCTATGACTAATAATCCACCGCCAGGTTGTCATACCGAGTTCCCCGTTGGTATTAAGTTGTAAGCAACGGATAATTGCATTAAGTAATGTGCTCGTAATGTAAACAAATGCATTAGACCTAACGGCGCACCCTTAAGCTAAGCATCGGTTATGTAATACCCCAAAATCTAACGCCGACTGTTTGTGTCTAAATCCATCTTGTTGAAAACAAATAGGCCTCTGAGGATATTTAAATATGTTTTGCAAACAGAAAGACATGGAAAAACAAAAACAAAACAAAAATACTGTGTAAAAGAACTTGATCTCTTGACATGCAGTTTAAAACTGGTAGTAACAAGCAACCAATTGCCCTCGTGTACTGTTGTTAGTCCAACAATAGCCATATTTGTTTTATTTCTATAACCTGTGAGGAAAGAGAGAAACGGTCTGGGTTGGGCTGGGCTTCTTGTACATGAGCCGGACTGGTACTGCCCATCTACCGTGGCCATTTAGTGTAGCCGAGGGAGTACGTAGCCGCCACCTCTTTGCCCTAATCTTTTCCAGCGTTGGTGCCCTCCAGTTCGCCGCCGCTACCGACTCGTGATCTGCGCCGTCGCTGCCGTGTTCGTCTATGTTACTCCATCTCAGCGTGGAAGCAGCATCTGTCAAGGAGCTGCAAGGTTGCCGAGTGAGTGCTCCCTTTGATGCTTCTAGGTATTAGTGTGAGTTGCTCCTCATAGAGCTTTGAACGTTGCTGCATAGGTACCAGTAGAATGGATATATAAAGGGCGTTGTATAACCTGGGTTGATAAGTTGTGGTTTGTTTATTCCCTTGTACTACATCGGTTACTATAGCAGCAAATAGTTTTCAGGAATCACGTCTTGACTTAGAGCACCGAACCAATCTACAGTTTGCTAGTTGCTCCTTTGTCTAAACCTGATTCAGTTCTAGCGTGTGCTGTTCTGTTCGGAGGTTCAGTTAAAGGATGTACTCTAGCTGGTTCCTTCAGACACTGAACTCTGACTTAAGTGTCACGCCTCCGAGAAGCTGGATGCGTGACCATGCTTTAGTCCCACCTCGCTAGTTGAGGAGGCCACTCACCTGCTTATAAGGGCGAGCCTTCCTCAACTCAACGCGCGGGTTTTGGGTTCGAGTGGTATGGGCTCGTTGCTGAACGCAGTCCATTGGCGGGGGCTGATCCCCCAAAACAACATCCAACGCTATGCGTGTGTGCGGTACTGGCCCATTACAGTGGTATCAGAGCTGGCGTCTCCCGGCCCCCGAGGGGGGGGGGGAGATTGTCACGCCTCCGAGAAGCTGGATGCGTGACCATGCTTTAGTCCCACCTCGCTAGTTGAGGAGGCCACTCACCTGCTTATAAGGGCGAGCCTTCCTCAACTCAACGCCCGGGTTTTGGGTTCGAGTGGTATGGGCTCGTTGCTGAACGCAGTCCGTTGGCGGGGGCTGATCCCCAAAACAACATCCAACGCTATGCGTGTGTGCGGTACTGGGCTGGCCCATTACATTAAGATCTGGTTTGATCTGTCCATAATTTCGACATACTCTCCGAATAAAAGTTCTAGACCTTGTTTCTAGCTTTCCATAGAGTATTCTATTATGCTATTTGGTTGAACAGATTGCAAGCAGTTGTTAGTTCAGTGATCTGTCCAGGTTGTAGTTTTGTGCAGCCAGCGGTCTACTTTGCAGCTTAAGACCTTGTTAATTTTGGAATTTAATTAAGGCATAAACATAAAAAATGCGGAGAATGTTTTCTGGTATTACAATGTCATCCTGTTTGCAAGATTTCGTGTTGAATATTAAATCTTATGAATATATTGAGTGATCTGTCCATGCTGGACAGAATTACAATAATGCTTAAGACTGAGGGAATTAAGACGCTAATGTTCAGATTCTATCAATACTAGACGTGAGAATTATTGTGTAGTTGATCTCGAGTATTCTTTATACCTTGTGAGGTCACTTTTATTGAGAGCGTAGGAGCGATGCGATTTACGGCTTGTATGTTGTTGAAGTGATGATGAGTATTGAGTGATATATTTTTTCAATAACAGGTGTTAGTACTTTCGATCCGGAAATCTACAATTCACGGTTCGATCCACACGGTTGAGGCAAGTTCATGATGGATAGTGGATTTTGCATATCTCTCTTCACTTGATTTAATTATAAATCTTGTCTCTTATGTCTATGATGTTTCCATGATGAAATGATAATGATTATGATGATGACATGTGCACTTTATGCATACTTGCATACCCATGATGATAATGATGTTAAAGTGACCTACTTCAGTGGGCACAATGAGACCTCCTTTGATGGGTTGCGACCCACATTGGAGGCACCCTCCACAAGTTGGAGTGAGTGGATGCCGACGTGTGTCCACTCAAGCGATACCGGTATCCGCCATGAGATGAGATGAGCATATAGACATGTAGGACATCTTTATATATGCTAATGAATGAATAATGTTTAATGATGACTCGGTGTTTTGATTTATGTAAGGTTTACTATTTGTTATGAACTTGTTGAGTCTTTGTACTCACCCTTGTTGCTTTAATGTTTTTAGGTGAAAAATCAAGACGACATGCATGGGGAGTTATGGGAGTAGCACACCTTCATGAACTCACGATTCACATATTCATCACCATTTTCTTAGAACAATCATTAGGAGTTGCACTTTGTCATAAACGGTTATGTAGACTTGTGGAAATTTGTTATTTAAATAGTGATTGGTTATTCGTCCGTTGGCTATGGTTATCATTATTGTTCTTGGTTGGTAGTTTTATGAAGTTGTGGTGTCAGGTTATATTTATGGTTCATCGTTGCCGCTATTTTTGTTTGAGATTTTTACTAGTAATCTTGTTTATATCTTGCTGTGACTTGTGGATGCATCTAAAAAGAGAGGACACTCTGTCGAATTTTCGTATAAAAGTCTTAATTATTTTTATTATGTAATGAATGTGGTAGCATCCCAAGTGCTAGGTTGGTTTGGGGTGTTACAGTTGGTATCAGAGCGGGCTTTAGGTCCGTGGTGCAAGATTTGGTTATCATAGGTAAATAATTTAGAACATTACTTCATAATAACAAATATTTGCAAAACATAATTAACAATCTTAAAACTTGACACACTGGTGCACAGTAGGATGGGTTGGGCCATGCATTGCATTTATGTTCTGCTAGTTAGCTCTTATATATGTATGTTGTTGTCAATGTGGTCAGACTATTGCGTGAGAGGCCTGTAGGCCTTGCTTTAGGGTCCTTATGTTCTTGACAGTAAGTAGTTGACTAGAGAGAGAGAGTCTCTTTAGGTTTGGTCAATTCAATATTGGAAGGAAAAGTTTTTATCTTTTCTTCTAGTCCCATGGAAGTATGAATAACGTGATGAGAAGATACTTGGATTAATGGGTTTAGATATATATGTTGCTTTGTTGGACTCTTGAGGAGATAGATGAAGTGATTGGTTTTGGCGTCCAAGTATGATTTACGTATAATGTTACCGTGGAAGAATAAAGCTGGGTGTGCTTGCTGTTGCCTGAAGTTCCGATATGTGTCAAGTTATCACAAAGGAGTTTGAGAGAAAAAATTGCTAATCTTAAAGACCAGGTCGACCAATTATTGATTTTTCAAGATGATTTGTATAACCTGGATGGCGTAGTAGTGGAGTTAAAAAAGATGTTTTGACCACTTATCTAGACCTGAATCAATATGAGAAGCTCTTTTCCTCTATCCATGAACCCAAAACCATAATTTCTATAGTTGACTTCATCATTCTCACTCTCACCTATTCTTTGTGGTGCAACACCCACTTTTGACTGGGTTTGATGGTCATCATCTAGTATTGTGGTTATCGATGTTGTCTTCGTGTCTTAGGCTGATGAAATATTTTCAATCATGTACTTCAATTGTCCTCCTTGTTTACTACTAGACCTACAGAATTAACACCTTTGGTCACATTCTATCTGTTGTTGTTTTCCTCTGACATTCGTTTGTGTCCCTTACAAGATCAAGTTGATAACCATGCGTATATTCACTCCTCATTCTTTTAAATGGGTGTTTTGTACACATAATCTTGGGTGTTCTTAAGAGATCGATCGATTAGATTAGATTTTTTGTAGCGGCTTTGCAATGGTATATGGGAGTCGACCTCGAACTTTGGTTCGTGCCCATGCAATCTGTTTGCAATACCAGTGAGGATGACCAAGTGGTTAGCTTTGCGTGATTCAACTATTTCAGTTACAAAGTCAATACTTTGGGTGCTGGATGGATTGGCCCCCATACCATTTACCCTTATTATTGGTTCTTGTTGCGCTGGATTGTTGAATCAGTGTTTGACCTTTTCCTATAATTAGTTGAGAGATGTCTTTGTATAGCCTAAACCATAGAATGGTATGATGTA
This sequence comes from Poa pratensis, assembly GCA_947311845.1. Classification (NCBI taxonomy): domain Eukaryota; kingdom Viridiplantae; phylum Streptophyta; class Magnoliopsida; order Poales; family Poaceae; genus Poa; species Poa pratensis. The sequence continues at coordinate 32,458,985 of CAMZMU010000083.1, forward strand.
CCACTTGTAGTAGAGGCATCTACTTGGCCAAAGCATCTACTAGTAACGAAAGCATGCATGATCATAAATAACATATAAGATAGATTGATAATCAACTTGACATAGTATTCAATATTATCGGATCCCAGCAAACACAACATGTAGCATTACAATAAGATGATCTTGATCATGATAGGCAGCTCACAAGATCTAAACATGATAGTATAAAGTGGAGAGACAACCATCTAGCTAATGCCATGGTCCCGTAGTCCAAGGATGAACTACTCACGCATCACTCCGGAGGCAGGCATGGTGATGTAGAGCCCTCCGGTGATGATTCCCCTCTCCAGCAGGGTGCCGGGAAGAGCTTCTGAACCCTCCCGAGCTAGGGTTGACGGCGGCGGCGTCTGGAACTTTTCGTGGATAATGGCTCGGGTATTTACGGTTTTCGCGTCGGGAAGAATAAACAGGCGAAAGGGCGGCGGCTGCAGAGCCACGAGGGCCCCACACCACCCCACGACGCGGCAGGGGGGCCGCGCGGCCTCATGGTGTGGGTGGCACGTGGCCCTCCTCCGTCTCTCCTCTGGACTTCGTCTTCGTGTTGGAAAAATAGGAGGTTCTGTCCAAGTTTCGTCCAATTTCGAGAATATTTCCAGACTAGGTTTTCTGGAATACAAAAACAACAGAAAACATGAACTGACACTGTGGCATCTTGTTAATAGGTTAGTCCAGAAAATTCACAAAAATGCTATGAAGTGTATATAAAACATGTAACAATTGGTATAATATCAACATGGAACATCAGAAATTATAGATACGTTTGAGACGTATCAAGCATCCCCAAGCTTAGTTCTACTCGTACTCGAGTAGGTAAAACGATAAAAACAAAATAATTTCTGAGGTGACATGTAACAATTTTACAGAATTAAAACGGTGAACAGTAGAAATTTGTTCCTGCGCAGAAATCCAAATCTAGCATCATCTTCCTATTAGAGGCAATACTTGGCACAACAATGCGATAAAGTAAAGATACAAAGGGATTGTTACAGAAGTAAACAACTCCTTGACTCAAAATTTTTTTACAGAAATAAAATAATGGGTTGTCTCCATAAGCGCTTTTCTTTAACGCCTTTCAGCTAGGCGCAGAAAGTAAGAATCAAGTGTTTCCAAGTGATGAAGCATCAATATCATCAAAAACTTTCTCAAAAACACAGCTTGTAACAATAGGAATTTTTGGTTTAGGTAATTCTTGGGAAGCAAATTTAAATAATTCATTATGTGATTCACCCTCAATTTTATCAGTTTTAAGCACATTAGGGGGTTTTGGTTGAGGCACTTTTCGAACATACATGAATTTTTGCTCTTTCCCCACAAAAGCTTTCTGCTTTTTAAACTTGATAGAGGAGAAAGTTGAACTTAGAGTATCCTCTAATTCACCTATCCTGAAGTTTTGATTATCATGGCCAGTGCTAGCTTCTAAAATAGCAATTCTTTTATTAATATCTCCAGTGATTCATTAACTTTGCTAGAACTACCAAGCAAATCCGGCAAGTTTTTCTCCATGGACTCCAATTTTTTTATAACATCTTCCAAAGTAGTCTCAATTTTAAGATCATTAATAAGTAGTTTCAATTATATTGCGTGCTTCCAAAGCAGGAGTCCCCAGAAAGTTGCCTCCTGTCAGAGTATCTAGCACATACCGATACCAACTAGTGATACCAACATAAAAATTTCTAAGAAGGATCATGGTAGAATTTTTTTAGTACATCTACGGTGAGCATCACTGATCCTATACCAAGCATCCTTTAAACTTTCTCCACCTTGTTGCTTAAAGGACCGAATTTCAATTTCAGGGGTACTCATTTTAGCAAAATAAAAAAACAGAAAGATAACAACTTGAAAATAGAAGTAACTAATTTTTTTGAGTTTTTGATAAATAAAGCAAACAAGACTAAATAAAAATAAACTAAGCAAGACAATAACAAAGTAAAGAGATCGGAAGCGTGAAACTCCCCTTGCAGAAATTCTCTTGCTCCCCGGCAACGGCGCCAGAAAATATGCTAGATTGCGTGGATCACACGTTCGTTGGGAGACCCCAAGAGGAAGGTATGATGCCGTGTAGCAGCAGTTTTCCCTCAGTATGAAACCAAGGTTTAATCGAACCAGTAGGAACAAGAAATCACTTCTGAAGATTGTTGGTGGCGGAATATAGCACGGCGCAACACCAGGGAATCCGGCGCCGACGTGGAATCTGCACACAACACAATCAAACTATTTTGCCCCAATGAAACAGTGAGGTTGTCAATCTCACCGGCTTGCTGAAAACAAAGGATTAAACGTATGGTGTGGAAAACAGTAGTAAATTTGCAGAGAATGAAAAAGAACAGTGTTTGCAGTTGGTTGTATTATCAGTGTAAAAGAATGGATCGGGGTCCACAGTTCACTAGTGGTGTCTCTCCATAAAAGATAACTAACATGCTGGGTGAACAAATTACAGCTGGGCAATTGACAAAATATTGTGCGCATGACAATGCATATATATGACATGATGATTACTATGATATTCATGTGGCCATTACGACAAAATACATAGACCGTTATCCAACAGCGTCTATGACTAATAATCCACCGCCAGGTTGTCATACCGAGTTCCCCGTTGGTATTAAGTTGCAAGCAACGGATAATTGCATTAAGTAATGTGCGTAATGTAAACAAATGCATTAGACCTAGCGGCGCACCCTTAAGCTAAGCATCGGTTATTTTATCCCTAGTGGCAACAGCACATCCACAATCTTAGAAGTTATTGTCACTGTCCCAGATTACCGGAGGCATGAACCCACTATCTAGCATAAATACTCACTCTTGGAGTTACAAGCATCTACTTGGCCACAACATCTACTAGTAACGGAAAGCATGCAACATCATAAATAACATATAAGATAGATTGATAATCAACTTGACATAGTATTCAATATTCATCGGATACCAGCAAACACAACATGTAGCATTACAATAAGATGATCTTGATCATGATAGGCAGCTCACAAGATCTAAACATGATAGCATAAAGTGGAGAGACAACCATCTAGCTACTGCCATGGACCCGTAGTCCAAGGATGAACTACTCACGCATCACTCCGGAGGCAGGCATGGTGATGTAGAGCCCTCCGGCGATGATTCCCCTCTCCGGCAGGGTGCCGGAAAGAGCTTCTGAACCCTCCAGAGCTAGGGTTGACGGCGGCGGCGTCTCTGGAACTTTTCGTGGATAATGGCTCATGTATTTAGGGTTTTCGCGTCGGGAAGAATAAATAGGCGAAAGGGCGGCGGCTGCAGAGCCACGAGGGCCCCACACCACCCCACGGCGCGGCAGGGGGGCCCGCGCGGCCCCATGGTGTGGGTGCCACGTGGCCCTCCTCCATCTCTCCTCTGGACTCCATCTTCGTGTTGGAAAAATAGGAGGTTCTGTCCAAGTTTCGTCCAATTCCGAGAATATTTCCAGACTAGCTTTTCTGGAATACAAAAACAACAGAAAACATGAACTGGCACTGTGGCATCTTGTTAATAGGTTAGTCCCAGAAAATGCATAAAAATGCTATGAAGTGTATATAAAACATGTAACAATTGGTATAATATCAACATGGAACATCAGAAATTATAGATAAGTATGAGACGTATCAGCGGCGTCGATGTATTCATCGGCTACACATCTGTGGCGTATGGGTTGCCGCGAATTTATTCGCCATCCCACCCACCCTACAATCAGGAAGCTTACACTCAAGACGGATCTAAGTCCGCCTCCTCCCAGGAGTCAGCAGATTCAGATCTACACTTTGTCGGCATGACAGGACTGGGATCTGACTCCCAGCCTGATAGCAATGATCCCGAATCAGTCCTCCCTGCGTTGCAGGATGAGGCTATGTCGGATGCCGGATCCAGATCTACTGTTCATGTCAACGTAGACTCTGATTCCGAAGAAGACTCTGCAAGCATGTTCGAGCAACGGATCAAAAGGTTTCAATTCACCCAAACCTCCGCCTTCCGAGGCGGCTACAGGCTCGTCCGTCAACATGCAGCAAGTTTTGTGGCGGATGTCACCAACACAGATCCGGCTAAGACGGCGGCAGCAGATGCCGCCAATGCTGGAGCTGCGGCAACCGATCCACTGTTCGAAGGGCCCCCGCCAGCTCCGAAGAAAAAGAAGGTTCTGGAGAAAGGCGAGCCCCGCAAGACAGGCAACATGGCGGTCCTGGCGGAAGTCCTGCACACGCCGGTGAACGATAAAACTAATCCGGCTGATTTGGAGAAGCTCCGAAGCACTTTGGTGGAGCAAACCGAATACCTCAAAAGCAAGCAAGCAGAGGTTCAGGGTCTGCTCGAAGAAGCCAAGGAAGAAAACGCCAAGATAACCGACAAGATAACCTCAAAGCGCAATCTCTTCACCTCAACCCTGGTTGCCAAACCGGCTGGACGTGTGACGAACAAGAAAAGCAAGCAAAGCCGCCACCCGCCTCACGACGACTTCAAGTCCCTGGCGCAAAGACTTGGTTTCGAGTGGGCTTCAGCACCGCAGCGTAAGGACAAGAATCGGGACGTCATTCTCTGCACCCTGTCCTCAACACTGCGGCCGCCTTAGACATCCTCAACAACGACGACTATAACAGGGACGAGAAGATCTATTACACCTCGATCCTTACTCACAAAGCTTTAGAGCAGTAGGCCCGTGATTGATGACGTGGATCACACGTTCGTTCGGAGACCCCAAGAGAAGGTATGAAGCAGTGTAGCAGCAGTTTCCTCAGTATGAAACCAAGGTTTAATCGACCAGTAGGAGCAAGAAATCACTTCTGAAGGTTGTTGGTGGCGCCGTTTACTCGATCACCAACGTGGAATCTGCACACAACACAATCAAACTACTTTGCCCCAACGAAACAGTGAGGTTGTCAATCTCACCGGCTTGCTGAAAACAAAGGATTAAACGTATGGTGTGGAAAACAGTAGTAAATTGCAGAGAATGAAAAGGAACAATGTTTGCAGTTGGTTGTATTATCAGTGTAAAAGAATGGACCGGGGTCCACAGTTCACTAGTGGTGTCTCTCCATAAAAGATAACTAACATGCTGGGTGAACAAATTACAGCTGGGCAATTGACAAAATATTGAGCGCATGACAATGCATATATATGACATGATGATTACTATGATATTCATGTGGGCATTACGACAAAATACATAGACCGTTATCCAACAGCGTCTATGACTAATAATCCACCCAGGTTGTCATCCGAGTTCCCCGTTGGTATTAAGTTGCAAGCAACGGATAATTGCATTAAGTAATGTGCGTAATGTAAACAAATGCATTAGACCTAACGGCGCACCCTTAAGCTAAGCATCGGTTATTTTATCCCTAGTGGCAACAGCACATCCACAATCTTAGAAGTTTGTCACTCTCCCAGATTACCGGAGGCATGAACCCACTATCTAGCATAAATACTCACTCTTGGAGTTACAAGCATCTACTTGGCCAAAGCATCTACTAGTAACGGAAAGCATGCAAGATCATAAATAACATATAAGATAGATTGATAATCAACTTGACATAGTATTCAATATTCATCGGATCCCAGCAAACACAACATGTAGCATTACAATAAGATGATCTTGATCATGATAGGCAGCTCACAAGATCTAAACATGATAGCATAAAGTGGAGAGACAACCATCTAGCTACTGCCATGGACCCGTAGTCCAAGGATGAACTACTCACGCATCACTCCGGAGGCAGGCATGGTGATGTAGAGCCCTCCGGTGATGATTCCCCTCTCCGGCAGGGTGCCGGGAAGAGCTTCTGAACCCTCCCGAGCTAGGGTTGACGGCGGCGGCGTCTCTGGAACTTTTCGTGGATAATGGCTCGGGTATTTAGGGTTTTCGCGTCGGGAGAATAAATAGGCGAAAGGGCGGGCTGGAGAGCCCGGGCCCACACCACCCCACGGCGCGGCAGGGGGGCCGCGCGGCCCCATGGTGTGGCTGCCTCGTGGCTCCCCTCCGTCTCTCCTTTGGACTCCGTGTACGTGTTGGAAAAATAGGAGGTTCTGTCCAAGTTTCGTCCAATTCCGAGAATATTTCCAGACTAGCTTTTCTGGAATACAAAAACAGCAGAAAACAGGAACTGGCACTGTGGCATCTTGTTAATAGGTTAGTCCCAGAAAATGCATAAAAATGCTATGAAGTGTATATAAAACATGTAACAATTGGTATAATATCAACATGGAACATCAGAAATTATAGATACGTTTGAGACGTATCAAGCATCCCCAAGCTTAGTTCTACTCGTCCTCGAGTAGGTAAAACGATAAAAACAAAATAATTTCTGAGGTGACATGCTACAATCATAATCTTGATCAAATATATTGTAAAGCACATGTTATGAATGAAGTGATCCAGGTCAATGGTCTATAGTTTGCTAGCAAGTAGATAATGAGCAAACAACTGAATCATATAAGCAAAAACTTTTCATGAATAGTACTTTCGAGACAAGCATCAAAGAGTTTTGCATAAGAGTTAACTCATAAAGCAATAGATTCTAAGTAAAAGGTATTTAACCAACACAAAGGAAGATTTAAGCTTCAGCAATTGCTTTCAACTTTCAACATATATATCTCATGGATATTTGTCAACACAAAGCAATATAATAAGTGCAATATACAAGCATATAAAAATTGTTGCACCAAAGTTGACACTAGTGTTTGCTTCTAAGATAGAAAGAAGTAGGAAAACTGACTCAACATAAAAGTAAAAGAAAGGCCCTTCGCAGAGGGAAGCAGGGATTAAATCATGTGCTAGAGCTTTTTAAGTTTTTGAAATCATATAGAGAGTAAAAATAAGTTTTGAGAGGTGTTTGTTAATTGTCAACGAATCAGAAAATGGAAAGTACAATATGACCCCTGCCAACCAGACTTTTAAGAGCGGCTCCCATGAAGGACGTTATTTCTACCAGCAAGGCAGATCATCCCTCTTTCTCTTTTGTTTACACATGCAGATATTTCACTGTTTGTCATTGCTTGACTGATAAATCAGGGCAAAAATGTGAAGAGAATTAAGCGGTTAAAGTTGTAATTAATTGGGACTGGGCACCCCATTTGCCAGCTCTTTTTGCAAAATTAATGGATAAGCGGATGTATATGCCGCTAGTCCGGTGGTAAAGTCTGTTTGACAGTTGACATAAAGACATCCACCCCGTCCTCATGAGCTTGGTAAACATTGACACAAAATAGGAGTAATAAGTTTGAATAGTTTAAAGGTAGCACATGAAAAATTTACTTGGAATGGCAAGGAAATACCACATATAGGTAGTTATGGTGGACACAGATGGCATGGATTTTGGCTCAAGGTTTTGGATGCACGAGAAGCATTCCCTCTCAGTACAGAGTTTAGGCTAGCAAGGTTATTTGAAGCAAACACAGGATATCAACCGACACAGCAAGACTTATATGAAAACATATTGCAAGCATTATAAGACTCTACACTGTCTTCCTTGTTAACCAAACCCTTTTACTAGAAAATATCTAGACCTTAGAGATACCAATCATGCAAACCAAATTTCAACGAGCTTTACGGTAGTTCTTCATTAATAGGTTTTAACTACATGATACAAAAGCTTAAACATGAACTACTTGATAACTCAAAACAATTGACAAGTATCAAATTATCCAATACAGTGATCTACAAGAATATGTAAGCTTTTTCCATTATACCATCTACCACATGCAACATTTTCTGTTCCAACCAAACACCAATCAATTTATTTCAACATAAACTCTCCAAACAATTATAAGTGAAGCAAGAGAGTACTTTCTTTAAAAGAACTAACAGCTCTGAATAAGAGATGCATGCAAAACAGGAGCTAAAAGCATAGCAATAGCTAGATAAGAATACTCAACAAGTATAAGTGAAGAATAGGAGTATTCATATGAAAAAGCGGAGCGTGTCTCTCTCCCAATCAAGAATGCTGGGTCCAATCAAGTTGACCATAAGAAAAATAAAATACTGAAAATAAAAGCACACAGACGCTCCAAGTAAAGCACATATGATGTGAAAGAATTAAAATATAGTTTCACTAGAGATGACCTGATAAGTTGCTGATGAAGAAGGGGATGCCTTGGGCATCCCCAAGCTTAGACGCTTGAGTCTTCTTGAAATATGCTGGGGTGATCCATGGGAGCATCCCCAAGCTTAAGCTCTTCACTCTTCTTGATCACATTATATCATCCTTCTCTCTTGACCCTTGAAAACTTCCGCCACACCAAACTCAGAGTAATTCTCATTAGAGGGTTAGTGCACAATCAAAAACTCACATGTTCTATAAGGACACAAACATGACCGTTACTTTTAACATTACTACTGCCACTGATGTTATGTGAAGCTCTTCACCCTAAAAAAGAATTCCACTCAACACTAGTAAAAGAGAGAATGCGAAAAATAAAAGACAGAATCTGTCTAAACAGAACAGTCCGCAAAGAAATTTTTTCGAGGCACTTACGTTGCTCAGATCGAAAAACTTTAAACTAACGAAAGATGCGTACATATCTGAGGATCACGCACAAAAATTTGCAGATTTAAATAATTTTTCTGTGATTTTACAGAATTAAAACGGTGAACAGCAGAAATCTGTTCCTGCGCAGAAATCCAAATCTAGCATCATCTTCCTATTAGAGGCAATACTTGGCACAACAATGCGATAAAATAAAGATACAAAGGAATTGTTACAGAAGTAAACAACTCCTTGACTCAAAAAGAAAAGAAAAATTGCAGAAATAAAATAATGGGTTGTCTCCCATAAGCGCTTTTCTTTAACGCCTTTCAGCTAGGCGCAGAAAGTAAGAATCAAGTGTTTCCAAGTGATGAAGCATCAACAGAAAGGTTGGAAGTTTTCTCAACAATGCATTGTATCTTATCTATATAAGTTTCAGAAACTCCTCTTTCATTACTTTTAGGCACACTATCCTCATCAAATAAATTTTCAGGAACAATCCAATCAAAATTCTTTTCTAGTGCCTCATGCATTCCTACAAGCTTAAAAGGTATTGGTATTTTGACTTCTCCCTCATAATTGGGTTCATTAGTGTACTTAAGCCTATCTTTTTCAAGCTTCTCAAGTGTATTAGCAATATCAATAAAATAGCCAAGCATCTTATAACGAATGAAAACTTTTCTAGCCTCCCCAGCAACATCACCAAATTCTTTAAGAAGAGTTTCTAAAACAAAATCTTTCTTTTCACCCTCTTTCATATCATGAAGTTTAAGAAACATTTGCTGCATTATAGGATTAAGATTAACAAACCTAGCTTCCAACATGTGAACCAAAGAGGCAGCAGCAATTTCATAATTAGGGGCAAGTTCTACCAAGGATCTGTCTTCAAAATCTTTAAGTCTACTAACATGACTAAAGAATTCTTCAATGTTATCTCTTCCAATGATAGACCCACTTCCCACCGGTATATCTTTTAAAGTAAACTTAGGGAGAAGCATGATGAAATAAAAAGAAAGTAAACCGAAATAAGGTAAATGCAAGTAACTAATTTTTTGTGTTTTTGATAAATAAAGCAAACAAGACTAAATAAAAATAAACTAAGCAAGACAATAACAAAGTAAAGAGATTGGAAGCGTGAAACTCCCCTTGCAGAAATCCTCTTGCTCCCCGGCAACGGCGCCAGAAAAAGCTTGATGACGTGGATCACACGTTCGTTGGGAGACCCCAAGAGGAAGGTATGAAGCAGTGTAGCAGCAGTTTCCCTCAGTATGAAACCAAGGTTTAATCGAACCAGTAGGAGCAAGAAATCACTTCTGAAGGTTGTTGGTGGCGCGACTGACGTGGAACTGCACACAACACAATCAAACTACTTTGCCCCAACGAAACAGTGAGGTTGTCAATCTCACCGGCTTGCTGAAAACAAAGGATTAAACGTATGGTGTGGAAAACAGTAGTAAATTGCAGAGAATGAAAAGGAACAATGTTTGCAGTTGGTTGTATTATCAGTGTAAAAGAATGGACCGGGGTCCACAGTTCACTAGTGGTGTCTCTCCATAAAAGATAACTAACATGCTGGGTGAACAAATTACAGCTGGGCAATTGACAAAATATTGAGCGCATGACAATGCATATATATGACATGATGATTACTATGATATTCATGTGGGCATTACGACAAAATACATAGACCGTTATCCAACAGCGTCTATGACTAATAATCCACCCCAGGTTGTCATCCGAGTTCCCCGTTGGTATTAAGTTGCAAGCAACGGATAATCGCATTAAGTAATGTGCGTAATGTAAACAAATGCATTAGACCTAACGGCGCACCCTTAAGCTAAGCATCGGTTATTTTATCCCTAGTGGCAACAGCACATCCACAATCTTAGAAGTTATTGTCACTCTCCCAGATTACCGGAGGCATGAACCCACTATCTAGCATAAATACTCACTCTTGGAGTTACAAGCATCTACTTGGCCAAAGCATCTACTAGTAACGGAAAGCATGCAAGATCATAAATAACATATAAGATAGATTGATAATCAACTTGACATAGTATTCAATATTCATCGGATCCCAGCAAACACAACATGTAGCATTACAATAAGATGATCTTGATCATGATAGGCAGCTCACAAGATCTAAACATGATAGCATAAAGTGGAGAGACAACCATCTAGCTACTGCTATGGACCCGTAGTCCAAGGATGAACTACTCACGCATCACTCCGGAGGCAGGCATGGTGATGTAGAGCCCTCCGGTGATGATTCCCCTCTCCGGCAGGGTGCCGGGAAGAGCTTCTGAACCCTCCCGAGCTAGGGTTGACGGCGGCGGCGTCTCTGGAACTTTTCGTGGATAATGGCTCGGGTATTTAGGGTTTTCGCGTCGGGAGAATAAATAGGCGAAAGGGCGGCGGCTGAGAGCCCGTGGGGCCCACACCACCCCACGGCGCGGCAGGGGGGCCCGCGCGGCCCCATGGTGTGGCTGCCTCGTGGCTCCCTCCGTCTCTCCTTTGGACTCCGTGTACGTGTTGGAAAAATAGGAGGTTCCGTCCAAGTTTCGTCCAATTCCGAGAATATTTCCAGACTAGCTTTTCTGGAATACAAAAACAGCAGAAAACAGGAACTGGCACTGTGGCATCTTGTTAATAGGTTAGTCCCAGAAAATGCATAAAAATGCTATGAAGTGTATATAAAACATGTAACAATTGGTATAATATCAACATGGAACATCAGAAATTATAGATACGTTTGAGACGTATCAGCCCGTGCTGATTCTCGTGCCAACATGGCGGACACAAGGCGAGGAAGGCTGGAGTCCTAATCCAACGTCTGCATAGCTGCGGCCGGTGGTCATCCGAGGACCCATCCGGCTCCAGTAGCCATGGGAAGGGGAAAGACAAGGACAAGGACAAGGACCCGCGTAAATCACCGCCTCCCAGGAGGCAGCATGACGAAGCATTCCGAACCGGCAACAGACGCGAAGCCTCACCTCCTCCACCGCCTAGACGGGATGAAGGCGGACGCCGGGGAAACAAGCAGCTGCTGTAACAGCCCAAAATTTGAAAACCTAAAACCCGATTAAAATTTTCGCTTTTGTGTTGCATTGCATCATGGCATCCATTTTAACTTGCTAAACAACACACAAATGGTTTTGGCACCATTTAAAAACAAATGCCAAACTTGTTCCAACAATTTTTCCAGAACAAGGAAGGCACTAAAAAGTTGCAAAACAAAATCTCTTTGACATTCTATATTTGTCAAGGAAGTTCAAGAGCTCCAAACTAATATTTTGAACATGCTTTGGGTTTTCTTTACAAAAGTACTAACATTTGAAAATTAGCGAAATGCCCTGTCTAAACCTCTATGAAGGAAGTGGGTCAAACTATTTTGATTTGAACCACAAAACTTTGTGGAGCCTCTACCTGATAGGAGGAGCCCACATAAATATTTTCCGCATTTTTTGAAATGATTTAGGTACCGTATTAAATGTTTTAGAAATGGGGCAGAAGTAAAACTAAAACAAGTTTATTCTACAAACTTGCTCCTTTTGAGCCCAAATTTTTACCGGAGGTTCTTTGTAGCAAATAATAATTTCCTACAAGTTTCATCAAGTTTGGAGTTGCCTAGATACCTCAAGTAATTAATGGGCAAATTTTCAAAGCAGAAAAGAAAAGGACCTAATTTAAAGAGAAGAAAATAGCGCAGGGGGTTTTCTGCAAAAACCCCTTTCCTCTTCCTCCTGTAGCTCGCCGCTGTAGCGACCGAGCCGCTCCCGCGCGTCGCCGTCGAACCGCTCCGCTGCCTCCACGCTCCCCTTGCTGGATAAGGAGACCGCCACCGATGTCACCTGCTCCCCTCTCTCTCACCTCCCCGTTCCTCCCCGATTTTTACGGATCGCCGTAGCCTTATCTCCACCCGAGCTCCACCACGGCCACCGTGGCTGTCGAGCTCGTCGCCGCCGTCTCCGGCCGCCCCAGGACGAATGAAGACCACCGGGAGCTCCGCCTCGCCTCCCTCTCCATCCTAGCCGGAGGAATCGAAGCGGGAGGCTGCACATCGCCGCCGCCGTCCAACTTCTCCCCGCACGGCCGCCCGAGCTCCGCCAGACGATTTCGTCGCCGCCGAGCCATCTCCGGCCTCGCCGTCTGCATCCCCGCGCTTGTGGTGAGCCTCCTGCCCTCGCTGGCCCTTTCCCTCTCACTCCCGCGCTAGTTCGAGCTCCTCGTCGGCGCACCGCACGTCGCAGCACGTCGCCGTCGCTGTGACTCGAGGTCCGGTCGTGGAAACGGTTTTAACCGGCCTCGGGGCCGTTTTCCTCTGTCGCTTGCCCGGCCTCTGAGCCAGCACAACCGGGCCACGGGCCGTTTCCCTCTGTTACGTGCCCGGCCTTTGAGCCGGCCCAACCGGGCTGTGTGCCGGGTGCCTCTGTAACTGGGCTGGCCTGCTAACCGGCTGAACCGGGCTGGAGGCCGGGTACACAGTTTTTCCTGCTGATTTCTTTTCCTTTTCTCCTCGCAATCACATGTTCCCGTTACTCTCCCGCGATGTCAGGGTTATCGAACTCGATGATTCCTCCAAGCGCGGCATCCAGAATTAATAACTTTTAATCGGGGCATCCGAAAAAGGTGTTCCTTATACCAAAATGTTCAGAAAAACATGAATCATCCAGAATCATCATCATCATTCATAATTGATCACAATTACAATCTTGCACTTCTAGGAGTACTAAATCACTAAGTAAATGTGGGGTACCTCTCTTCCGAGTAAAGTAGGTATCGCCGTACCCCACTTAAAATGGCTAGATAGCTTATGTTAATCTCGGTGCATTAAAATTGCCATGCCATCATGTGATTGTGCATTGCATTGTACCCATGTGTGGTGATTGATTGTTCTTCTGTTGTGCTTCAATAGATCAAGCAGCCGAGGTTACTCCACAATACCCCGAGGAACCGTATTACCGGCCGTATCAACAAGGCAAGCGTATTCCCCCTCTGAGCATATCTTATCCTATTTTCCACAAGTATTTTCTCCACTATAATATTGCATGCGGTTCCAAATGTCAATTTGATTCGGATTAGAGTATCCTATAGTTGCATTATGAATCCAATGCCAATACCTGTTTTCCCTCCTATTATCCATAGGATTGTATTGTTGGCCTGAGATATTTAATATGTTATGCTGATGCTTAGCCATGCTTAGTTAATTGCATAGCTATTGGATGGATGGTTTGTGTTGGAAACAGGTGATGAGATGAGAATGTTGGTGGAGAAGTTGTGGTGACGGATAATAAAATGCTTAAAGGTGGGGATGAGAGGCCACTGTGGTTGTGGTGCTTTGTCTCGTTCCCGTCGCCTAGGTGCGAGTTCTATACCTCTTGAACCAAGACTGAGCGTGCAACCATGCGTGAGGCCTATGCATCTGCAGGAACCCTCATAGGCTAAATAACTCGAGCGGGGCTAGCCAGGGTCCTCTAGTTCGGGCTTCCATTTGCGCGTGCGTGATGATGGTGGGATGAACTGAGATGAGGATTGTGGTATTAGGAAAATGAGTGTCCGCGGGACAGGGTGTTGGAGGAGTCACCAAACCTGTCCTACCGGCACTGATGATCCCGGAGAGTCCTTAACGAGGGAGAAGTCGACACCGCTCCCACCCAGCCGGCTTTCCAAGGAAGAGAGCTAATTGTACAGGTAATGGGCCGGACGGTACGCGTGGTGAAGGAGCTGGAGCCCCTCGGGACTCCGGGGACTTCCACTTTGTACACCCCTGCAGGGATAAATCTTTTCGAAAAGCCGTGTCCGCGGTTATGGACGACTTGGGAAGTGAAGGTAGGATCATAGAATAACTTTAACGGAATGATTAAAAACTGGGTACTAGAGGTACCACTCACAAATGCAAGGTGAGCTTCCTCGAGGGTGATTCGGGGAGGTGCCTTTGATGAACAGGTACAATGGTTGATGATGAGTAAGTTGATCAAGAAAAGAGTTACTTCTTACCCCTTTTCAAAATAATCTGATTAGTCGATGCCATGGAGTTATGTCTTCTTAAAATAAAATCAGCTTTATGCAAAACAGCCATAAAACCTTGAAAGCCAATCATCGAGCATATATTAGCTCTTAATCTTGCGAGTTCGTCGAACTCAACGTCGTTTGCTTATTTTCAGGAGAGGACTTCACCGCCCTCGAAGGTGGGTTCTTTGTGGACGTCGACGAGTAGTCTGGGGTTCCCAGGTGGCAGCTTGGGACATCTCGGAATAGCTGGCGCTGTGATGTTTATTTGTAGGCCTCTTAGGCCCTATTTGGATCTTGTTGTTTAGAACAACGCCCTTCGCTTCCGCTTGATGAAATGTTGGGTCGGTGACCCCTGTTTGTAACTTTTGCTATCTTTCTCTATTATAAGAGTTGCTTATAATGTTTTGTGTCGTAGAGTCTGTGATGTGCCAGTTGTTCCACAAGTCTTGATCTCTCTATTATGCTTTGATAGTGTGTCCGGTGGTATCGGATAACCGGGGACACAGTATCACTGTATAACAGTCGGGTCGGGGCGCCACAAGTTGGTATCAGAGCAGTACTGCCTGTAGGAATCCCTTCTACTGGTCGACGTTGAGTCTAGTGTTTGTGAAAATATTTTTAACCTAAAAATGAGTTGTGAAAACCATCTTTGGATTCTTTTTACTCCTCATCTGGTTACCCTCTAATCTCGGAGCAATCTTACCTCGATTTGAGTTAAAAGTTTTGCTTCTCGTCTGTTACTTCAAAATTAGGAGAAACGTGGGTGGGTTCGACCGTTAGTGTTATGTGTCCAGTTGCTCCCGCTGCTTTGCAATCCCAAATCAACTCAGATGTTTCTACCAAATCTAATCATTGCTTCTTTCTTCGGGTGTTATCCCAAGGGCTTGAACAAAAGGTCCCGGATTGTGCCAACTAGTTCTTACTAGTAGTACATGATGCTGATCTTTAACCCAAGTCCCATCTCATTTGATCCTTTGTTCATTGTTACCCAAAGTATTATTGTCCCTAGTCTGAGTACTTGAGTACGTTAATGGTAATGTCTCAACCCTACCGAGGTGGATAATAACTGCGTCCTTGTCAAATCTACAGAATGGCACAACGTCCTCCGCTCCATCAAATCGAAGCCACCCCAGGGACCCACTCGACACCCTTTGATCGGCAGGAATGCCATACATCTAAAGATTCGCCCAAGAAAGCTAGAGGCAAACTCAGGTGTTACACTTGTAAGGAGCGTGGACATCCGTACCAGAAGTGCCCCCTTACTTACCCCGGACAGTGGGGACTACCACAAGGAAAGGCATGTAGTCAGTGCGGAAGGGGTGGACATCAGGCGAGTCAATGCCCGGCAGTTGCCCGCACTGTTGCAACAAGCATCCACTCGGCAAGTGCCCAACCGCTAGCGCCACCTGTTACCTATGCGAAGGAGATGACCATTTTCCGGCTGATTGCTCTATGGAGTTCATAGTGGGGGCAGTAAAGGATGCCCAGGAGAAGATTGCTCAGCACGCCACCACGCACCCCATTACTTCGACAGCTGGGTCAAGCGGAGGTGGTTGTCGTCCTATGCTACCTGCTCCACCTGGACTTATCTGCTACACCTGTGGCCAGACGGGTCACTACTCCAGGGAGTGCCCCAGCAGAAGTGGGTATCGTCCTCCGCTACCTGCTCCACCTGGACTTACCTGCTACACCTGTGGTCAGGCTGGCCACTACTTCAGGGATTGCCCTCAGAAGGCACCTATCACGGGAAATTCTGCACGAGCCCCTGCCACTCCAGCTGGCAAGGCTGGACCGATTGTGCGTCGTCGCCTGAACCACGTCCCTGCTGAAGAAGCTGAAGAAGACTCCGGCGTCCTTAAGGGTGAGCTACTAATCAACAACTATCTTACTACAGTTTTGTCTGACTCTGCTGCATCTCGCCTTTTTTTTTTTTGGGCATGGTTATCACAATTGAGTAATAACCGGTGCATCCTCGACATCTTAGAATTTCTCCTGAGCATGTTTATTACTCTGATCTGCTATCTGACCCTTGTCGGTCAGTTGACAGTTAAGTTTTATCGTGCATTGGGTGCTCCGATGCAAGCCACTCTCCTGATCCGTCAAGACTTTCCACTTCGACTTGTTAGGAGAAACAAACTCCAGTACCTTGTCCATGCCTCGGACCAGGTCAAAGTATCGTAATCTGCAGAATAAGGGCCTTGTCTAGCTTTTGGTTCTGCTCCACCTTAGAGTGTCACACTCTTTGATATCAAAGTATCATGCTAAGTATCATGATCCTCTTGATGAAGTGATGCTCTTACACCTCGTTACTCTCCGCGTTCCGAGTGACTTGTTACTCGAGAATGATAAGTAGTGAGCAATGATGTGGCTATCGGATATTCTCAGCAGTTCTTACTGCGCTGAAATCCAAGGACATTCCTTGTCCTCCTCAGCATGATTGGTTAACCGATCAAGAAGTTGAGTTTGACAGTGCTACCAAGTCCGTTGGCTTTGATGCACTCCCTCGGTCAAAGAACTAGGTTCACGCAGAAGCTCCTAGACCCCCTCGTTGTGCCTTGAAAGGCATGATCCTTTCTCGAACTCAAAAACATAGCGGTGGATCGTGATATTCTGGAGGTCTTTCCAGAAGTATCGCCAGGTTGTCACCTGACCGTGATGTTGAGCTTATGAGTAAGCGGGTTCTCTGAACAACTCCTTTCTCCAAGAAAATCGTGCTGGATGTCCTGAATTATTCGGGTGAGCTTAAACCACTTGGAGAGTTAAAAGACCAAAAGCTCTATCTGATATAGTTCACTTCTCAATGGATGTCTAGTTTCCTGTGTCGAAGCAAGGTGGTATCTCCTTTGTGGATATGCTATCCTACAAATTTTTGATTTGATTTGGGCTATCGTCAAATCAAACTCAGACTAACACATTCAGTAGGTTAAACTCAGATTAACAACGTGTTAGTCTGACCAATACTAATGCCTCGTTCTGGTGAAATATGAGTCTACCGTCTTGGAGTATCTGGATAAGGTTGTTGTTGATCCCATCAGCTACCTTCTTATCTTCTCCATGTTTGAGGAGATTCATATTGGATATTGGGTGTTAGCATTGGAAAATTGTTGGAACTAACTTTGTGTCATCACAAGGTATTGTGTTCTGGAAGTTAGAAGTGACTTTCCTTGGTTCACGTGCAATTGCTGAAAGATGTCGCCGTGGATCCGAGTGAACTGTCTGGTTTCCTCCGAATCCTTCCAACTCGATCAAGCATGTGTAGAACATTCTCGGAATGGAATGTTGTTACCTCCATCCGATGAGAATTTCATCTATGCATCCAAGTCACTGGTTGAATTGTTCCAGAAAGAGAGGAAGTTTGAGAACTTCTTTTTGTCCTTGTTGGTGTTTCCCCAGCAGAGACTAAATGGTGTATTGTCGCGAGTAATCCCAGTAGGTGCTGATGCCCTCTGACAAGTTGCTAATACACGAGTTCCGCCATCTCGTTCCTCCTTGGAGTTTGACATTGTAGTCCAACTCTTGGGGTTCTAGTAAAAGTAATCCGGTGGTATCTGTGGCAAAGACTCCCTATTCATCCATGTTGAGTCTGAAGTATCTCTACACCTGACCAGATCTGAATCTCAATCAGGAACGATAGTTGGTGACCCTCAAGAAGCTTGACCCGATGTCTGGAACATCAAGAAGTCTCCCTGTACTAACGTTTGCGAAGTTTCTAAAATTCTCTCGGTCCATCTTCTCGACCCTTCTCCTGTGATCTAAAATGCTCCTCCGTGAGGAAAGTTTACTCAAGCCGACAAATACAAGTTATCTCCTCATCTATTGAAATCTTGTTTAGCATCCCTCTTCAGAAATTCAAGGCCTTGTGCAAAGTTCACATTCTGAAGCTTTGGGAAACAGTTGTCCACCCACTGGAAACTCCTTATCAATCTCCCGTCAAACGAATGTGTCTCCTAACTGTCAATTCAAGGGATGCTTGAGATTCCATCCTAAGATTCTACTATGAGGTACTCGGTCGTTGTATCCTCTCAAAGGTCCAACCTTCCGGAGAGGTTCCCTTCTTTTCCGATGGTGTACGTTGATAGTGACCTCGGAGTGAAGCCGATGAAGATCTTCGGGATGCGCTGAATCATTCTACACCGAGAGACCGTTGAAGGCCGTCGTAACTTTTTCCCTCTTTCCTACTCTAAGAATCTCGGGACGAGATTCCTGTAAGGAGGGTAGAGTTGTAACAGCCCAAAATTTGAAAACCTAAAAACCCGATTAAAATTTTCGCTTTTGTGTTGCATTGCATCATGGCATCCATTTTAACTTGCTAAACAACACACAAATGGTTTTGGCACCATTTAAAAACAAATGCCAAACTTGTTCCAACAATTTTTCCAGAACAAGGAAGGCACTAAAAAGTTGCAAAACAAAATCTCTTTGACATTCTATATTTGTCAAGGAAGTTCCAAGAGCTCCAAACTAATATTTTGAACATGCTTTGGGTTTTCTTTACAAAAGTACTAACATTTGAAAATTAGCGAAATGCCCTGTCTAAACCTCTATGAAGGAAAGTGGGTCAAACTATTTTAATTTGAACCACAAAACTTTGTGGAGCCTCTACCTGATAGGAGGAGCCCACATAAATATTTTCCGCATTTTTTGAAATGATTTAGGTACCGTATTAAATGTTTTAGAAATGGGGCAGAAGTAAAACTAAAACAAGTTTATTCTACAAACTTGCTCCTTTTGAGCCCAAATTTTTACCGGAGGTTCTTTGTAGCAAATAATAATTTCCTACAAGTTTCATCAAGTTTGGAGTTGCCTAGATACCTCAAGTAATTAATGGGCAAATTTTCAAAGCAGAAAAGAAAAGGACCTAATTTAAAGAGAAGAAAATAGCGCAGGGGGTTTTCTGCAAAAACACCTTTCCTCTTCCTCCTGTAGCTCGCCGCTGTAGCGACCGAGCCGCTCCCGCGCGTCGCCGTCGAACCGCTCCGCTGCCTCCACGCTCCCCTTGCTGGATAAGGAGACCGCCACCGATGTCACCTGCTCCCCTCTCTCTCACCTCCCCGTTCCTCCCCGATTTTTACGGATCGCCGTAGCCTTATCTCCACCCGAGCTCCACCACGGCCACCGTGGCTGTCGAGCTCGTCGCCGCCGTCTCCGGCCGCCCCAGGATGAATGAAGACCACCGGGAGCTCCGCCTCGCCTCCCTCTCCATCCTAGCCGGAGGAATCGAAGCGGGAGGCTGCACATCGCCGCCGCCGTCCAACTTCTCCCCGCACGGCCGCCCGAGCTCCGCCGGACGATTTCGTCGCCGCCGAGCCATCTCCGGCCTCGCCGTCCGCATCCCCGCGCTTGTGGTGAGCCTCCTGCCCTCGCTGGCCCTTTCCCCTCTCACTCCCGCGCTAGTTCGAGCTCCTCGCCGGCGCACCGCACGTCGCAGCACGTCGCCGTCGCTGTGACTCGAGGTCCGGTCGTGGAAACGGTTTTAACCGGCCTCGGGGCCGTTTTCCTCTGTCGCTTGCCCGGCCTCTGAGCCATAACAACCGGGCCACGGGCCGTTTCCCTCTGTTACGTGCCCGGCCTTTGAGCCGGCCCAACCGGGCTGTGTGCCGGGTGCCTCTGTAACTGGGCTGGCCTGCTAACCGGCTGAACCGGGCTGGAGGCCGGGTACACAGTTTTTCCTGCTGATTTCTTTTTTCCTTTTCTCCTCGCAATCACATGTTCCCCGTTACTCTCCCGCGATGTCAGGGTTATCGAACTCAATGATTCCTCCAAGGTTCCATCGCTCTCGCTCGAACTCGAATAATTATTATCGTTGTTAAAAATAAATTAATTAAAAGTAAATATTTAAAAAGAGGAATTTATAAAATTAATAACTTTTAATCGGGGCATCCGAAAAAGGTGTTCCTTATACCAAAATGTTCAGAAAAACATGAATCATCCAGAATCATCATCATCATTCATAATTGATCACAATTACAATCTTGCACTTCTAGGAGTACTAAATCACTAAGTAAATGTGGGGTACCTCTCTTCCGAGTAAAGTAGGTATCGCCGTACCCCACTTAAAATGGCTAGATAGCTTATGTTAATCTCGGTGCATTAAAATTGCCATGCCATCATGTGATTGTGCATTGCATTGTACCCATGTGTGGTGATTGATTGTTCTTCTGTTGTGCTTCGATAGATCAAGCAGCCGAGGTTACTCCACAATACCCCGAGGAACCGTATTACCGGCCGTATCAACAAGGCAAGCGTATTCCCCCCTCTGAGCATATCTTATCCTATTTTCCACAAGTATTTTCTCCACTATAATATTGCATGCGGTTCCAAATGTCAATTTGATTCGGATTAGAGTATCCTATAGTTGCATTATGAATCCAATGCCAATACCTGTTTTCCCTCCTATTATCCATAGGATTGTATTGTTGGCCTGAGATATTTAATATGTTATGCTGATGCTTAGCCATGCTTAGTTAATTGCATAGCTATTGGATGGATGGTTTGTGTTGGAAACAGGTGATGAGATGAGAATGTTGGTGGAGAAGTTGTGGTGACGGATAATAAAATGCTTAAAGGTGGGGATGAGAGGCCACTGTGGTTGTGGTGCTTTGTCTCGTTCCCGTCGCCTAGGTGCGAGTTCTATACCTCTTGAACCAAGACTGAGCGTGCAACCATGCGTGAGGCCTATGCATTTGCAGGAACCCTCATAGGCTAAATAACTCGAGCGGGGCTAGCCAGGGTCCTCTAGTTCGGGCTTCCATTTGCGCGTGCGTGATGATGGTGGGATGAACTGAGATGAGGATTGTGGTATTAGGAAAATGAGTGTCCGCGGGACAGGGTGTTGGAGGAGTCACCAAACCTGTCCTACCGGCACTGATGATCCTGGAGAGTCCTTAACGAGGGAGAAGTCGACACCGCTCCCACCCAGCCGGCTTTCCAAGGAAGAGAGCTAATTGTACAGGTAATGGGCCGGACGGTACGCGTGGTGAAGGAGCTGGAGCCCCTCGGGACTCCGGGGACTTCCACTTTGTACACCCCTGCAGGGATAAATGTTTTTGAAAAGCCATATCCGCGGTTATGGACGACTTGGGAAGTGAAGGTAGGATCATAGAATAACTTTAACGGAATGATTAAAAACTGGGTACTAGAGGTACCACTCACAAATGCAAGGTGAGCTTCCTCGAGGGTGATTCGGGGAGGTGCCTTTGATGAACAGGTACAATGGTTGATGATGAGTAAGTTGATCAAGAAAAGAGTTACTTCTTACCCCTTTTCAAAATAATCTGATTAGTCGATGCCATGGAGTTATGTCTTCTTAAATAAAATCAGCTTTATGCAAAACAGCCATAAAACCTTGAAAGCCAATCATCGAGCATATATTAGCTCTTAATCTTGCGAGTTCGTCGAACTCAACGTCGTTTGCTTATTTTCAGGAGAGGACTTCACCGCCCTCGAAGGTGGGTTCTTTGTGGACGTCGACGAGTAGTCTGGGGTTCCCAGGTGGCAGCTTGGGACATCTCGGAATAGCTGGCGCTGTGATGTTTATTTGTAGGCCTCTTAGGCCCTATTTGGATCTTGTTGTTTAGAACAACGCCCTTCGCTTCCGCTTGATGAAATGTTGGGTCGGTGACCCCTGTTTGTAACTTTTGCTATCTTTCTCTATTATAAGAGTTGCTTATAATGTTTTGTGTCGTAGAGTCTGTGATGTGCCAGTTGTTCCACAAGTCTTGATCTCTCTATTATGCTTTGATAGTGTGTCCGGTGGTATCGGATAACCGGGGACACAGTATCACTGTATAACAGTCGGGTCGGGGCGCCACAGCCGCCAAGGACTGGCGGAAATCGCAACAACTCCCCGCCGCCAAGAAGAAGCAGGGACCACACACTGTCCCCACCGCCAGCGCCCAGGCATGAAGGCGGAAGCCAGTGACACAACAATGAGACTAGGCACAGCCGGGCAGCACAAGACGAGCCTAATGTTGACAGATCTAACAAGCAGCTCGCTCCGGGAGACGCGCCACATCGTCTCAATGACATCAAGGTAGGAAAGCAAGACGCCTACCTCGGCCCTGTATGCTTTGGCCCAGCCATCCGCAACATCCAGATACCTCGAGACATGACATCAGTGTCAAAACCTCATCAGAGGTACAACGGAGCGGACAAGCCAAACTCATGGTTGTCAGACTACACGCTGGCAGTCGAAATTGCCGGGGGCAATGGCCTAGTCGCCGCATGCTTACTTCCCCTCATGCTGGAGGGGACAGCCCGAAGCTGGATCGAAAACTTGCCAGAGAAATCAATTCATAGCTGGCACGACATGGAGAAGGTGTTCACCCAACACTTCCAGGGCACATACAAGCGACCTAACACATACACAGATTTTGTTCGCTGTGTGCAGAAGCCGGATGAAACCGCAACAAGCTTCTTGGCAAGATGGATCCAGACAAAGGCAAGTTGTGAAAACATGGACGACAATCAAGCAATCCATGCCTTCACCACCGGCCTCTTGAAAGGCTCAAGTCTCAGACACAAGCTAGTACGCATGCAGGTCAAAATCCTTGGAGCCATGCTTGAAATAGCAGCCATGTATGCACAGGCAGATGACGACGCGCGTGACGTTGACGGCGCGCACAACATGGCGCCAAGCAGGCGAGCAAGTCACAAACACAAGGCTCCCCAGGACGACAAAGCCGGACCATCAAACGAGGTCGCTGCCGCCTTCGAAGGCAAAGGCGGCAACCGCAAGTGGAAAGGAAAGGGTAAAGAAGGCGGCTCTAGCAAGCAACGCCTAACTTACGATCAGGCAAAAGCCTTACCCTGCCCAATCCACGCATCTCTGGGGAAGGTTAACCATACACTGGGGTAATGCCGGTTCATGGAGGATTTCAAGAAGGACCCCGAGGTTGGCTGGAAACCGAAAAGAGCAAGAAAGCTGAGAAGACAAAGAAGGAAGATGATGATGAGGCGGTATCCATGTCAGAGGATGAGGACCCTAAGCCGCCACGCAAGGAGAAAAAGTATCCCAAGGTGCACGGCCAATTGGTCTGCTTCTTGGGCACTCCTTCGGCAAAGGAAGAAAAGGCAGAACTGCGCGAGCTAAATGCCACAGTGCCTGATGTTCCTCAGTACTTAGACTGGTCCGAGAAGGCAATCACCTGGGATAGAGATGATCACCCAGATCACGTGCCACATCCTGGCAAATACGCCCTAGTCGTCGACCCAATTGCCGACAACTTCAGACTCACCAAGGTGTTGATGGACGGCGGCAGCAACCTCAACATCATGTACGAGGACACCCTGAAGCGCATGAACTTGACGGAAAGCCAGCTTGATTACAGTAAAGTCAAGTTCCATGGCATTATTCCAGGAAAGCAAGCCAAGTCAATGGGAAGCATCAAGCTTGAGGTTACTTTCGGACCTAAGACAAACTACCGCTCGGACTATCTCAGGTTTGAAGTAGTCCCCTTCAAGAGTGCTTACCACGCCATCTTTGGACGGCCAGCTTTCGCCAAGTTCATGGCTCGGCCATGTTATATCTACAGCAAGCTGGAGATGCCTGGACCCAACGGTACCATCACCGTCAGTGGCAACTTCAAGAAAGCAAAGGAATGTGAATGTGGCAACGCCGCCTTCGCCGAGGCAGTCCTCCACGCAGAGGAGCTAGCCATGATGAAGCAAGAGACGGATACGTCGCAGTTGCCGGAAAACGTGAAGACCGTCAAGCCCAAGAAGACTTTCAAGGCCTCCGAGGAAACGAAGAAGGCAGATCTGGTGCTGGGTGACAGCTCCAAGCAAGTCACCATCGGATCCGGCTTAGATGACAAATAGGAAAGCGCGCTCGTCGAGTTCCTCCGTGAGAATCGGGACATCTTTGCATGGTCGTCAGCCGACATGCCGGGTGTACCAAGGGAACTTGCCGAGCACTCTCTTAATGTCTACAAAAGAGCCAATCCAGTGAAGCAAGGAATAAGATGCTACGGTGAAGTAGGTAAGGAGATCATCAAGTTGCAAGAAGCTAAGTTCATTAGGGAGGTAGTACACACTGATTGGTTGGCAAATCCTGTACTGGTTCCAAAACCCAATAAGGAAATGAGAATGTGCATTGATTATACCGGTTTGAACAGGTGTTGTCCTAAGGACCACTTCACTTTACCACGTATAGATCAGGTCATAGACTCCACAGCCGGCTCAGAGCTGCTGTGCTTTTTGGATGCGTACTCCGGGTACCACCAAATTAAAATGCGGGAATCCGACCAACTCAAAACATCATTTACTACGCCCACGGGACCTTCTGCTACATCATGATGCCCTTCGGCCTTAAAAATGTCGGCGCAACGTATCAGCGATGTATGCAAAGATGACTTCATGAGCAGATTGGCCGCAATGTTCACGTCTATGTAGACGACATTGCCGGCATGTCTAAGAAAAAGGCAGATTTGCTTGACGACTTGCGAGAAACCTTTGACAGCCTCCGGGTATATAAAATGAAACTCAACCCGTAAAAGTGTGTTTTTGGGGTTCCTGCCGGCAAATTGCTCGGCTTTATCATTTCTGAACGAGGAATAGAGGTCAACCCGGAAAAAATCAAGGCAATTCTCAACATATCCAGGCCTAAGGACCTGAAGGACGTGCAGCGACTTGCCGGCTCGGCGGCTGCCGTCAGTCGTTTCATTAGCCGTCTTGGAGAAAAGGCAATGTCTCTCTACCGGCTTCTGAAGAAATCCGACAAATTTGAGTGGACAGCCGAAGCTGATGCCGCCTTGAAGCAACTCAAGGAAGCATTAACGACTGCCCCAATCCTTGCAGCACCTCGTACGCAGGAACCAATGCTGCTTTACAATGCGGCAACCAAGTTGGTTGATAGCGTGGTCCTGGTTGTGGAACGCAAGAGGAAAAAAGCTGAAATCCCGGAACAGCGTCCGATTTACTTCATCAGTGAAGTCTTTTCCGCCTCGAAGCAGCGTTATCCGCATTACCAGAAGCTGGTCTATGGTGTTTTCTACGCCGCCAGAAAATTAAGGCATTACTTCCAGAAACATTCAATCACGGTAGTGAGCAAGGCACCTCTGGGCGATATAATCAACAACGCCGAGGCGACAGGCCGAGTCGCCAAGTGGGGCATTGAACTGGCCGCTTTCGACATCGCGTACAAACCCAGAAACGCCATTAAGTCTCAAGCTTTGGTAGATTTCGTGGCAGATTGGACAGAGGCAATGGACGAGGTACCTCTCCCTGAATCAGAATATTGGATCATGCACTTTGACGGATCAAAGATGCTTCAGGGCTCGGGGGCTGGCGTTGTGTTAAGGAATCCGCAAGGAGACAAGCTTAGCTATGTTCTGCAAATACACTTCAAAGCAACAAACAATTTTGCCGAATACGAAGCACTCCTTCACAGCTTACACATCACCAGATATTTAGGCGTCCAGCGCGTCCTCTGCTATGGAGATTCAGACTTGGTGGCGCAACAGACGCGGGGTACTTGGGATGCAAAAAGAGCAACAATGGCGGCATATCGTGCCACCGTTGACGAATTCGCAAATGCTTCCTCGGCTACAAGGTCCGCCACATCCCAAGAGCTCAAAACGAGGCAGCAGATACACTTGCCAGACTGGGGTCTGAACGCAAAAAAGTACTAAAAGATGTTTTCCTGAAACACCTTCACAAGCCGTCAATAAAGGGAGCCGACCTACTTGACCCAGAATCGGCAGAGCCAGTAGAAGACGCCAGCTATGCCGTCTACCTGGTAAATCCGGATTGGACGAAACCATATTTGGACTTCCTAATCAATCAGGATTTGCCAGACGATGAGGTTTTGAAAGGACAAATCATAAGAAGAGCCAAGGCATTTACAATAATTAAAGGTGAATTGTACAAGCGTAGCACCACTGGTGTCTACCAGCGTTGCATTTCACCAGAAGAAGGTAGAAACCTGTTAGACGAGATACATGTCGGAGATTGTGGACACCACGCTTCCTCACGCTCCCTTGTTTCCAAGGCTTTCGGACAAGATTTCTACTGGTTGACAGCCAAGGAAGATGCAGAAGACATAGTCAAAAGATGCAGAGGCTGCCAACTATACGCCAGACAACCACACATGCCGGCTCAGGAGCTTAGAACAATACCCATCACATGGCCTTTCGCAGTCTGGGGCTTGGACATGGTTGGTCCATTTAAGACGACACCTGGTGGCTACACGCATTTGCTTGTGGCTGTAGACAAATTCAACAAATGGGTTGAAGCTAAGCCTATCAAAAAGCTTGACGGTAACACAGCCGCCAATTTCCTGTGGGGAATAATCTCTCGGTTCGGGGTGCCACATAGCATTATCATCGATAACGACACTAACTTATCGCAAGGCGAAGTTGAGGAGTACTGCCATAAGCATGACATCTGCCTAGATTTAGCCTCCGTCGCACACCCTCGGGCAAATGGTCAAGTAGAGCGCGCCAATGGTTTGGTCCTACAAGGCATCAAACCACGCCTCGAAGTACCATTGCACAGGGCAGCTGGGGCTTGGGTAGATGAGATGCAATCTGTCCTTTGGAGTTTACGAACAACTCCAAACAGATCAACCAAGTTTACTCCTTTCTTCTTAGTCTATGGCGCAGAAGCAGTGTTGCCATCCGACATGATGTACGATTCTCCCAGAGTTCAAGCCTACGTCGAAGAAGACATAGGAGATGCAAGACAGGTCAACCTTGACCTACTTGACGAAGAATGAGATGTTGCCATTGCACGATCCGCCATCTACCAACAAGGTTTACGCCGCTATCATAGTCGAAGGGTGCGGCAGCGAAGTTTTAGAGTAGGTGACCTGGTTCTCTGCCTAATCCAAGACAAGAAAGGCTTGCATAAGCTATCCCCGCCATGGGAAGGACCTTTTGTGGTCAGTAAGGTGTTGCTCAATGGATCTTATTACTTGGTGGACGCACGAGACGGCTACAGGAAGAAGCGAGGCCGCAAGCGCAAAAGGAAGGTCGACGACAAGTACGACGAAACAAAGCGGCCTTGGAACATTGAGCAGCTACGTCCTTTTTACACTTAGCAATTTTCAAATTGTAATAAGTACTATATGGTTATGAAATAAAAGTCTGTGGTTTTCTCATTCAGCTTTGAGACCATGCCATCTTTTGTCTTTTCTCGCAATCATATCTCTGTTAATGTCAAAAGTTACCAACAAAATTTTGCTCCGTGCTACGGGTCCGACTTTTTTGACATTTGCCGTCTGCCGGCTAAAACTAAGCAAACAACCTTTGCACCGCCTAGTATAGTTATCTGTCTGTTTGTGTGTGGGTCGCCTAGTACTATGTCGTTGGCACCAACATGCCGGCTTTGGTCTCTGAGTCTAAACTAATTGGTATTGCACCTAGTTGGCTCAGCTAAAGTAACGGTGATGAGGTTCCGCCAACATATGAAAGAGCCAAACATATAAACGAGATACATATTAAGGCGGGCCACTTAAGTAAGCCTACCGCCAAGTGTAGCATAAAAAGTTGGTCCAACAATTTTCAAACCAGAATAAAACAAGTTTTTTCGCGTTACAATTTAACGCATCTACTTGTGCTATGTTCGCAGGGGAAGACGCCTAAGGTGTTGTTGCTCTAGTGGAAGCTATCTGGAGGTCTTGGGGGCTGACGCCGGCATCCTTGGGGCTGGCTCCGCCATCCTGGGGGCTGCGCTCGTCAGCCAGGGCTTCACCTTCTCCATCTCCGGCAGTTTCGACGTTCGCCAAGGAGGATTCAGCCGCTGTAGCATGGGGATCCGGGTGTTCTTTGTAGAACTTGCGGATGTATACCATGTTGGCAACCCGCGTTGCGTAGCCTTGGATGGCAGCCAGCACTTTGGAATGCACAATGGGCTGGCCATTTTCGTCTTCTGTTGGCATTAACTCGGTGACTTGCCGAATGTTGGCCTCCAGGTACCATGCCGCAGTCAAGGCTAGCGCCACCTTGGCTCCGCCATGTGCAGCGGATCGCAACTGACCATCATACTCCGTGGTCGCCCTCCCCAGCAGTTCCGGCAAAGCTTCGAAGCCAACTGGATCGCTGCCTTCGCCAGGAAAGAACTTGGCGGCGAATGCCTTGCCCGTGCCGACAAGTAGGTTGACTGTTTCGGCAACCTTCAGGATGCGTGCAAGGCGAGGCGAGGTATCCACGTTGTCGCCTAGGCTTGCTGGCACTGCAAAAATATACAAGTGTTAGACATTGCGACAAGGGGCAAGTACTCAAATTGAAGTGAAGATGAAGGGCAAATCTTACCAAGGATATGCTCATGGATGGCGTTGACCTCATCCAGGCGTCCGGCAAGAGTCTCCTCGGCTAGCTGGAGAGCTTGGGCATGCTTTTCTTGTTGAGCTTTGGTGGTTTTTGTCACCTCGGCAAGGGTGTCATCCAAAGTTTTCAGCTGCTTCGTCAACTTGCTCACCTCAGTGGCATGGGTCAAGAATCACTCTTCCAGCTCCTTGGCATGCTCCGCCTTCAGCTTCATTACCTCATTAGCCAAATGTGCAGCTTCATTGATCAGGACTTGCATGTCAGTGGAGTTCTTGAGCACATCTTGTGCAGTGTCTAACAGTTCTACAAAGTGTGGAAAAAGCCGGCTAAAAAACTTGTCGGCAGGAAACACAAAAAGTAGACGGACGAAAAGAAGGCAAAGAGATTTTCACCTTCATCCTTTTTGCGAGCCTCTTCCAAGCTCGCAATCTGGGCGTCCTTCAGCTCCATGTTTTGGCGCAGTTGGCGGCACTCTTGGATCTTCTTTCCTTGGGCTTCAAACAGCTCCAGGTTGGAAGCAAGGGCCGCCTAAGAACATGACACAACGATTGAGATCCAAATTAGTCAGAAGACCACTCTGTCGGCGAAAAAATCCTTTTTTAGCCACCAAAGTGCTTGGGGGCTGCGACTATGGATTACCTCAAGCTCGTTATGGAGGGTTTCATGGAGTTTCTCCATGTGTGAGTACCAGTAGCCGGTACCCTCACGCATGGTCTTTAGTGTTTGGCGGGGATCTTTTGCTCCTTCGCAAAATCTGAGGCGGGAATTGGAGGAGGACCCGCCGTGGCTCTCCCCCATCTCGTCTGCCGCCTTCTGCTTCATGGCAATAAATCGGATGGCATCATTAGCCGAAGCTTCAGCCATCTTCGATCTGGAGGCGCCGGGAGCAGACTTTTTGCCCGCCGCCTTCTCCACAGCCGCCTCCGCAGCACCAGTAGACGCCATGGTCTCCGCCGCGTATGTTCCCGGACAGAGGACTACGGGAACGCTGGAGGCAGGCGTAGCCGGTGCAGCGGCCGGAGAAGCCCTTGGCGGCTTGCCTCGGCCAGCAGCTATCTTCAGATTGGCGCGAAGCTTGGGCATGGCGGGTTTCGCTCTGCAAGAAAGGGAGTAAAAGGCATGTCGGCAAACACATGATAAAACAGCAAATGGTAAAGTTAGCAAAATATAAGCTTGCTTACCATTTTAGGGGGACATTCTCCCCAAGGTCTCATCCTCCGCGTCAGTGGTGGCGGCCGCCCTCTTCCTCTTCTCCAAGTCCTTGGTGGAGGAAGGCCCGCCAACTTTGCACTTCTTGGACTTGCCGGTTCCGGCATCGTACCAGTTGGGAGCCAAGTCGGCGTCCGTCAAGGTCTTCAGCTAAGAAACAAAGCACCATCAATCCAGCAACTAGTTGACAAAAATAGTCGACTAAAGATAGAGAAGCTCCAGCTTACCTCAGGGGCTGGATTGTCGTGCGTGAACATGGCGACGCCTTTGGTCACCTTCACATGTAGAGGCTTGATGAGCTCTCTCAGTCGGTACAGCAGCACATCCTCGCCAAGGGTGCTGTTGGCGGCGCTGTCCGCCTTGTACTCGCACATCTTCAGCGGGCGATGGCGGAGAGGCATGATCTTCCTCGACAACCAGCAAAGGACGGTGTCAACTCCGTCAAGTCGCGGAGCATCCATTGTCTTGGTCAAAAACTCGATCCGCCTAACGGCAAGGCGGAGATCGCTCGACAAGCTGCTGAGCGACACCTTCGCTATCCAGCAAGCCTTTTGGGTAGGCGGACCGTTGACAAATGGAGGTGTTGCCGGGTGTCGGGATGTCCTTGCAATAAAAGAAAGTACTGGTCCAATTCTTCACCAACTCGATGTAGGGAATCTTTGGATACCAGTCAGGTTGCCGGCAGTTGAAGGTAACACTGCCGCAAGTTGCCAGCTGGCCGGCCGCTATGGTTTGCCGGCGGCACAAGAAGTAGTATTTGAAGAGGTCTATGTTGGCGGCTATGCCTAAGTATCCCTCGCACAACGCTTGAAAGCCGGCTAGTACTAAAATACTGTTCGGCGCCATGTTGTGCGGCTGTAGCCCATAGAAGCTAATAAGCACTACAAGGAAGAAAGCGGAAAGAGGCAGGGTTATACCGCGAAGACAGTGGGACGCCAAGACGACTCGTTCGCCATCTTGGGGGTCGGGGACAGCTTCATCGCCTGGTACCCACGAAGAACAGTCCGTCATGGGCGGTAGGAAGCCGCCTTCCTCCAGCTCTTGCAAGTAGTCTGCCGTCATGCACGACGACAACCAGTATCGGGAGCCGAGCTCCGCCATCTCCTCCTCCTCCTCCTCCTCGGCCGTGGCCTCATCGGCGGGAACCTCTTGGTCCGCCGTCAGCGTGGTCTCCTCCGTCGACATGGACGGGAGAGGGAAGAAGGTGGGCACGGCCGCTGTTGGTGCCACCGATGCTGGAGAAGATGAAGACACCCCGCCCGTGTCCGTGGCAGGGGAAGGAGAGGATGCCGGTGCGGTGCCCGTTGGAATCACCACTGCCGCCACCGACGCAGATCCAGATCCGGCCGCGGCCGCCGAAGCCGCCGCTGGAGTCACCGCCGCCGCTGCTGACATCTGCTCGTCCACGCTTGCCATCTGCTGGGCGCTGCGCCGCTCTAAGTGTGCACGCCGGAGTTGGGGTGAGAGTGGAGAAGTGCTCGAGGAGGAGAAGTGCTGCGGTGAATGCGAATGGGGGGAAGTAAATTCATCCCGTAGTGCAATGGGGTATTTATCACCCTGCGCCGCGATTCGTGCGCGGAGCGGACAGAGACACGATCTCCGCCACGTGCCCACGTCTCGCACGTCGTGGTAACGGCGCTGGCTGCCGTCGCCTCGATTCCCGTGAGTAGTGGGGAAACAATCATGACACACGCGCATGTTCAAACTATCGTGGACCGCGTGACGTCATCCATCAACATTTGACAGGATTGGTCAATGTGACGAGACCATGCCTGGAAGATTCCTGACAAACTGTCAGGCCGTCTCTCCCATGTTGGCGGCATCTGGTCCGGCTATTTTAGACGGACCGCCGCCTACTTCAACTTCGGAATGCTTCAAGCTCTTCAGCCACCTATCAAGCCAAAAACAAGGCGGACATCACAGATGAAAGAAGACGGCGCCTAGAGAATTTCAACCCTTCCGGGGGCTAATGTTGGGGATATACTGTTGGAAATATGCCCTAGAGGCAATCATATTGATGATGATATTTCCACATGTTTTTGAATCTCTGACAAAAGAATAATTGTCATTCCGTCCCTTGAATAAACTATCATGATATTGGTTAATGAATACGTGATTCATTTGTGAAACTCATTATCTCTATGATATTATTCTAAATAGGTTCCTGGTCAACAATCATATGAGGGAGGCATATGATTCAGTGACTAGCACATGTATTGATGGATGATCATGTTTCACGGATCATTGACATGGAGATGTCGATCAATAATGTGGACTCATGCTACGAACATGGAGTTGGACTGACCCACCATGAGACACTGTGAGAATATCTGTTCTTTCATATCATCAGCTGATCTCATACAATGTGTATGCTGATTCCTTAGACCTGAGATCTTCGCGTGAGCTTGGGATGTGTAAGGGCTTTACTTTGGGGCTATCCAACGCTACACCGTGAAAGGGTAGCTATAAAGGTAGCTTCGGGTTTGTCACGAAACATGCTGCAAGTCATGGTTGATCAAGATGGGATTTGCCCTCCGTGCAACGGAGTGATATGTCTTGGCCACTCGAATGACCGGATCCAGAAAATGTATGGCCGTACTCTCGGTTAAGTGTTAACCGTGTTTCAGGGATTCCGCGTCATGGATATCGAGAAAGATGATCGAGCTATTACAAGGATGACAAGTTCTCACCTTGAGCTTAATCAATATCGTGAGGCAAAAGGAACAAGTGTACAATATTGTGGAAGGTTCGTCCGATATGATCTTTACGTGTATTTGAGAGTCGGCACGTCTTGCTAGAGGCCGCTACCGATTATTGGTCGAGCAGTGTACTCACGCCATGTCCATCTATACGTGAACCTATAGGGTCACACACTTAAGGGGTATGGAACAGAGTTTGGATATGATCCATCTCTTATTGGGTTTATAGTGCTAATGGGCCTCTAATATAGAAGCATATTAGGAGGACTATATATAAGAGAGGAGTGGGCAGCAAAAGGCACACCAGTGGAAACCCTAGCCGCCGCACTCTCTCCACCAGATCGCGCCATCGGTGCTAGCACCCCGACCGCGGTGTTCCATCCCTGTATGTGTGGATACCGATAGAGGCGTCACACTTGGAGCGCTTGGACGATCCTTCATGGGATCCGCGAGGTGCTGTTCGTGGGATCGCAAGGAGAAGGAGTAGTACGACTACACGGCATCGGCGCGCTACATCGACAGTCTTCCGCTGCACTGTGCGTCGAGAGGTAATTCGTGCTCCGTGATCGATTACTTGCAGGGGTTCCTTGGGATAATCGCGGTAGAAATTTTGATTTGTGCTAGCATAGCCTACCCCGTTTACCTACAGTGGTATCAGAGCCATCCTGTTTTAGTCTTTGATTCGGAGCAGCGGCGCAAGGAGTTGTGCCGGCGGCGGATTTGATCCGTGACAGGCCGATGTGATCTGCCAGATTGATGCGCATGAAGTTGTTCGGCGTTTGACGTTGCTGATCGATTAGGAAATTGATCAGCGGCGATTTTGATCCGGAGTAGATACGCAAGGAGTTGCGTGCGGTAGATTCGATCTACGGTTTCAGTTTCTGTTTGTGCTCTTGTTGCCCGTGGAGGCGCGGCTTGGTTGCTTTTCTCGATTGGATCGAGAGCCTCATGGACGAGATGTTGAATTGGTAGCCATTACAATCAGATGTGATCTGAACCTTTTGGCTGCTGGTCGTTGCACAAGGATCGGCAGCGGCGAAGGCCCTGATTCGATCAGGTTCTTTCGCTGTCTACCTCGGGCGGCCGGCCATACGGTAATACGTATGTATTTTGCTAGTGTATTTGATAATGCTATGCAGCCGGTTGTACATGGCGTTGCATTCATTCTATGAATAGTTTGTTCTTGGCTAGCTGATACGTAGATGTGATCTGGCGTGTCTTCCGGCCAGACACAGTACGTATATGATACGTATTGAGAGATCGATTCATGTCGATTAGCACCTTTGTTTGTTTGCATGTGATGCAGATGAATTCAGTCACAAGGACAGTAGCACTAGATACTTGTCGTATTAGATGCTATAGGTTGATGCATGCACAATATGATTTACATGCTCCAACTAATCCATGTGATGGATTTAATTTCCAATAGCTAGTGAATTCATTCGATGAAATCTTCTGCTGGTATTGTACTAGTAGATATCCATGGCTGTTGAGGTCCCGGTTCAGGTGTGGTGAATCGATTGATCCTTTTGCATTGTGGTGTACATAGATTTCCGGCCGGACGATGACACGTATACTGATACGTACTAGGGTAAGGCAGGAAGCAAATCAGGGTGTAGTGCATATGCCGTTCTATTCTGATATGAACTGCTCTTGGTTGCTCATACTAGTAGATGAGATCTACTTATATGTATATGCACTACTGATTGGCATAATCGGCTTCAAGCTGATGCACCATAGTTCCATACGATGGATTAATGGTATCTGTACTTCAATGTGCACTGCTAGACGGCCATGGCGTGCTCAGCCTTGGCATGTAGATGCTGGACTGATTCATTTGATGGATCAGTGGATTTATCAAGATAGCGGATCATGCTGGATTCATGCGATGGATTCTGTCGGCCCAGTGAAATCTAGGGTGTGCTGGGTCTGTCCTCTACGGCCCTCGACACTTGATGGCCAATTTTCGCTAAGGACCAAGCCTACGGCTTGGAGAGCCTCG
The DNA here is from genome assembly GCA_947311845.1 of Poa pratensis. NCBI lineage: Eukaryota > Viridiplantae > Streptophyta > Magnoliopsida > Poales > Poaceae > Poa > Poa pratensis. The sequence goes on from CAMZMU010000083.1 coordinate 32,493,678, forward strand.
CGAGGCGAATTGCCTCGCGAGGGCTTTTGAGGCAGCAGAGGCCTGCGGAGGCCCTCTCCACTGCTGCCCCCTCTTCAAGGAAATCTCCCCTGGAGAGGTCAACGCCGAATTCTCTACAGGGCATCCAAGCCCTCGTGGAGATCGCTTCGCTGCAAAGCAACCTCTGCAGAGCGCACATGGGCTCTGCAGCGGCCGCAGAGTGACGCGCGCCCCTGCGCGCGGTGACGACGACGCCGCAGTTGCCATTTTGGTGATTAAAGGGGTCAACAAAGCTGTGCCATCCGCACCGGACTACAAGGATTTCCTCTTTGGTGATAAGGGGACCGGCCGGCGCTACGCTCCACGGCCAACGTCACCGTGGGCACCCCCACGTTCCTCTGCGGCCCCAGCTGGCCGTCCTGCATGGACGGTGGTTACTCTGCTACAGGAGTCAGCTTTACGCCCATGGACCGCGTCCATGGACAACCGGGCTGCGGTGCACCACGCTCTACCTTCTGCGCCACGTGACAGCCCTACCATAGTGCAAGCGCAGGGAGGGAGCACGGGGCGCCTATAAAAGGAGGACGAGCAGCACCGTAGCAAGGGATCGCATTCTCATTCCAGCATAGCCACTTACGCGCAAGGAAGAAGAAGACCATGCTTCCCTTCCTGTGTACACCATTGCCAAAAGAGAGCCCTCGGCAAGCTCATTGTACTGTAACCTCTACAAGCAGTGCAATACAGACAAGCAGGAGTAGCGGTGTTACCTCCACACGAGGGCCGTGAACCTGGGTACGGGCTGGTGTTCATCTCTGTCGTGATGTCCCTCCACTTGCTCGACGAGCACCGTCGCCGTGCAGGTTGAGGGTTGTTTGACCAACGTGTTCAGCCCCTTACACGAACTCTCTTCGTGAGCTTGACTATCCCTGTTTCGTGGGAGTCATTCTCCGACAATTGGCGCGCCAGGTAGGGGGCTGAGGCGCGTCTTCAACCTTCATCGACCTCTGCACCATGGCGGACACTCGCGCAGCTCGCGCCACCCGGCGGGCATCAGGCAGGGCAACCACCGAGCCCGCTGCCAACACCACCAACCCTCGCGGCCGTCCCCGCGCCAGCCGTGCCACGGGGCGCAACACCGCTGAACCGCGGTGGAGCACCCCGAGGACGACGACGGCCACCACGACGACCGCTTCGACGACGACGTCGACCACGGGCACGGCGAGGACGCTGAGTCCTCGCATCCGTCCCAGCGCCACAGCGCCTCCACTCTTGGGCGTCCAGCGCCCAGCCCAAACACCGCGCTGCTCATGGCCGCGGAGCTCTTCCGCTACCGCCCACAGCTGAGGCGCACGACAACTGGCTCGGCCGCCTCCAGCACCTCGTCGACATTGCGGCGGCACCGCGCGCTGCTCCTGCGGCGTCGCGCTCTCTGGTGCACCACAACTCCGGACGCGCTGGAACCACCGCGCATGGCGCACCTCCGCCGCCGCCTCCGCCAGGTCCGCCTCCAGCTGCGGCGCACAAGGCCGCATCCCACGCGTCTTCGCCGCGCGATTGTCAAATCGTGCAGCGGACACCCCCAGACGCGCGGGTGGAAATGGAGCGCCAGAAGGACCTCCAGAAGCGCATCGTCGAGGAAATCGGCCAAGCAGGGCGACAGAACCGCCGTGCTCTTCAGGGTGGCATCGCCTCGTACGCCACAGGTTGCGCGGCCTTCACCCGCAACCTGCGTCGCGTCGTCTGGCCACAGAAGTTCAGGCCTGACCTACCCAAGGGCTACGACGGCACGAACAACCCCATCGAGTTCTTGCAGCTCTACACCACCTCCATCCAAGCTGCGGGGGGAGACGACAAGGTCATGGCCAACTGGTTCTCCCACGCTCTCAAGGATTCCGCCTTGTCGTGGCTCCTGAACCTTCCCGAGGACTCCATTGACTCGTGGGAGGAGCTCTGCCAGCAGTTCGTTGCGAACTTCAAGGGCACGTACGAGCGCGCCCTCACCTACAACGACCTGCGAGCTGTGCGCCAGAAGCCTGGCGAGACCCTCCGCAGGTACATCCAGCGCTTCAGCCAAGTCCGCAACAAGATCCCGAACATCCCGGACTCGCACGTCATTGCGGCCTTCAGAGAGGGCGTCACCAACCACAGGATGCTCGAGAAGCTCGGCATCCATGATACCCTCTCCTCCGTGGTGAAGCTCTTCGACATCGCAGACAAATGCGCCAAGGCAGAAGAAGGGCTCCTCTTCGTCAAGGTGGGCTCGACAGACGACCCTGTCGAGGGATCCAAGACCCAGAAGAGGCGTGACGAGATAAAGCGCAAGCCTACCGCAGTCCTGGCAGCTGAACCCGACGCCAAGCATGTTCGCGAGGACTCCCAGAGGCTGGCGAGAAAAAGGTGGACAACCGCCCGTTCTGCATCTACCACAACAGGCGCGGCCATGCGACGGAGAACTGCTATGACCTCAAGCAGCTGAGCAAGAAGCGTGAGCAAGAAGAAGGCAGCGGTGGCCGCGGCAGAGGCCGTGGTTACCGCAAAGGTGGACGCAAGGGCAACTTCCAGAGGCCCAGGGAACTCAGGCGAATGCCGCCGAGAAAAACAACAATCTTCCCGACGAAGAGCCTGGAGGCTACCAGGCCCCCAAGGGTGCCATGGCATGCATCCTCGGCGGATCCCAGGCGCCCAAGTCGAACAACCAGTTCAAGCAGTTCGCTCGCGAGCTCAACGCAGCGCTTCCCGGGGTCGAGACGTCCCGCCCCCTCAAGTGGTCCCAGTACACCATCGCCTTCGACGCCAAAGATCACCCCAAGTCTACAAGACTGTGGGCACCCTCCCGTTGGTGTGCACCCCCACCATCAACAACATCGCCGTCGGCAAGACGCTCATTGATGGGGGTGCAGGCCTAAACGTCATCTCTGTCGAGACCTTCGAGACGCTTCAAGTGCCCTACGAGTGGCTCATGCCCTCCAGGCCCTTCACCGGGGTCACCAGCGGCTCAATCTCGCCTCTGGGGCAAGTGAGGCTCGCGGTCACTTTGGCACGCAGGAGAACTACCGCACCGAGCTAATTGACTTCGACGTCGCGCACATTGGCCTGCCCTACAACGCCATCCTCGGCTACCCCGCCCTCGCGAAGTTCATGGCCGTCACGCACCACGCCTACAACATGGTCAAGATCCCTGGCAGCGGTGGCACCATCACCATACGTGGTCACGTACAGGACGCCACGCGCGCTGTCGAGATCGCCTACAAGGCCGCTGCCATGGCATTCCCCGCTGACGAGGACATGGAGCCTCTCGAGAGGCCCAAGAAGAAGAAACATGTTCACTCAAGAGCAAGCATCTACAAAGAAGGTGTCGCTGAGCACCAGCGGCTCGGGGGCTGAGGGCTCGGGGGCTAGCGTCACCATAGGCGCTGGCTTGCCTCCCAAATAGGAAAGCGCGCTCGTCGCCTTCCTTCGGGCAAATTCTGACATGTTCGCATGGACTCCGTCAGAAATGTCCGGTGTACCAAGGGAGGTGATCGAGCACCACTTAGCCGTGTGTCCAGACGCACGCCCTGTAAAGCAAAAGCGCGGAAACAAGCCCCCGAGAAGCAAGCGTTCATCATCAAAGAAGTAGAGAAGCTGAAAGCAGCAGACATCATTCGAGAAGTTGCCCACCCCACTTGGCTCTCCAACGGTGTGGTTGTCCCAAAACCCAATGGAGGAGGCCGGCTCTGCATCGACTACACAGACGTAAACAAGGCTGCCCCAAGGATCCATACCCCATGCCAAGGATAGACCAGATTGTGGACTCCACCGCCGGCTGTGATCTCCTCTGTTTCCTGGATGCCTTCTCAGGCTACCACCAGATCAAAATGGCCAAGGAAGACGAGGAGAAAACAGCATTTCTCACCCCTTGTGGTGTGTATTGCTACACTTGCATGCCCTTTGGCCTGAAAAATGCCGGCGCCACCTTCCAGAGGCTCATGAGGATCGCCTTGGGGGCTCAGATGGGAAGAAATGCAGAAGCTTATGTCGACGACATCGTGGTCAAGTCTCGCGAGGGAGACACTCTCTTGAAGGATCTCGAGGAAACCTTCGCCAGCCTGCGCAAGGTGAACATCAAGTTAAACCCCGCCAAGTGCGTCTTCGGGGTGCCTTCAGGCAAGCTCCTCGGGTTCCTCGTGTCCCACCGCGGCATAGAAGCAAACCCTGACAAGATCAAGGCTATAGAAGACATGCAGCCACCTCGCCGCCTCAAGGACATGCAGCGCCTAGCAGGATGCATGGCCAGCTTAGGCCGCTTCATCTCCAAGTTCGGCGAGAGAGCCTTGCCATTTTTCAAGATCATGAAGAAATCCGGCACCTTCAAGTGGACTCCAGAGGCCGACAAAGCATTTGAGGACTTGAAGAAATACTTGGCTAGCTCACCAGTCATGGTAGCCCCCAGGGCAGGCGAGCATCTGAAGCTGTACCTAGCAGCCACTCCACAAACTGCAAGCGCCGTCCTGGTGGTGGAAAGAGAAGAGCCAGTTCTCCCCAAGAAAAGCACTGCCACACCAAGTCCAGAACCTCCCGACGAGGAACAGTCTCTCCAGACCCAGTGCCAGGCCCACAGCCTCAAGTCGAGTCCACCACGAGCACCCCTGCCGAGGCTCCTCCACAGGCAAACCTCGCCAAAGGTCCTGAGGAGCCTCTCGAGGGAGCCGACGCTGCCGCACCATCAACGACCCTCGTCGAGCATCCAGTCTACTTCGTCAGTACTGTACTGCGAGATGCTCGCGAGCGGTACCCAGTGCAGCAGAAGCTCCTCCTCGCGCTACTCATCGCCTCCAGGAAGCTGCGCCACTACTTCCAGGGCCACCCCATCACGGTGGTCACGTCCTTCCCCCTGGAGCAGATCCTGCGCAACCCCAACGCTACTGACCGCGTCGCAGGATGGAACATTGAGCTGCAGCCATTCAACTTGCGCTTCGACACCACAAGAGTCATAAAAGGGAGAGCGCTGGCGGATTTCGTCGCCGAGTGGACAGACCCAACTCCTGAAGAGCCTCGCGAAGAAGAAACCGCGTCATCGGAGATACAATGCCAAGCCACTGGACCATGCACTTCGATGGAGCTTTCGCCTGCCGCAATGGTGGGGCTGGCGTTGTCTTAACCTCACCAAAAGGTGACAAGCTCTACTACGCCATCCAGCTGTGCTTCACAATAGACAAGATCTCCAACAACATCGCCGAGTACGAGGGCCTCCTCGCCGGGCTCAGAGCCGCAATCGCCCTTGGCGTCAAGCACTTACTCATAAAGGGTGATTCCCAGCTCCTGGTTAACTTCTCCAACAAGAGCTACACGCCTAAAGACGACCACATGGCCGCCTACCTTGAAGAGGTCCGCAAGCTCGAGAAGCACTTCAGGGGCATGGAGCTCATGCACATCCCGCGAAAGGAGAACCAGAGGCAGATGACATCGCCAAGCGAGCATCACGAAGGCAGGCCCAGCCGGCCGGCGTCTTTGAAGAGAGACTCTCCAAGGCGTCCATAAAGCAGCCACAAGAAGCAGCAGCCACAAGCACAGACGAAGTACTCCCACCACCTCCTGTAGGTGGGGCACCCAACTGCGGTCCATCCTCAGGGGAGCGTCTGCTGCTGGCTATGGTGCACAAGAGACAGGCTGGGTTGACGAACTCAAAGACTACCTGCTGAAGGGAGTCCTCCTGAAGAAGACGCGGAGGCAGAACGAGTGGCTCGACAAGCCAAGTCATACTACATCCTCGAGGGAGACCTGTACCGCAAGCGCCCAAATGGAATTGCACTCAAGTGCGTCCCCCCCGAGGAAGGCCGCATGCTGATCAGAGACATTCACAGTGGAGAGTGTGGCCACCATTCCTCTGCACGCACCCTGGCAGGCAAGGTCTTCAGGAGCGGTTTCTACTGGCCCCAAGTGCTTCAAGATGCCACCACCATCGTCCAGTCTTGCGATGCGTGCCAGTTCCACGCCAAGCAAGTCCATCAGCCTGCACTGGGACTCCAAACCATCCCGCTCTCGTGGCCTTTCGCGGTCTGGGGCTAGACATCTGGGACCCTTCCCGAGATCACAAGGGGGCTACCGCTTCCTCTTCGTGGCAGTCGACAAGTTCACCAAGTGGGCAGAGGTTGAAGCAGTGCGCAGCATACCGGCCAGGGCAGCAGTAAAATTCATCAGAGGCCTGGTCTGCCGCTTTGGTGTGCCTAATCGCATCATCACCGACAATGGCTCACAATTCACCAGCGGCATCTTCAGGGCCTACTGCGAGAGCCTCGGCACCAAGCTCTGCTTCGCCTCGGTGGCTCACCCACAGAGCAACGGCCAAGCCGAGCGAGCAAATGCTGAGGTCCTCAAGGGCCTCAAGACAAGAAGCTTCAATCGCCTGAAGGGCTACGGCAAGGGCTGGATAGACGAACTCCCGTCCGTGCTCTGGTCCATCCGCACGAACCCCACGAAGCCCACTGGTGAGACGCCATTTGCCCTCGTGTATGGAGCTGAAGCAGTCCTCCCCACAGAGATCAAGCATGGATCCGCACGGGTCCTTGCCTTCAACGAGGACGATCAAGCAGACCTCCACAGCGACGACCTGCTGCTCCTTGACGGGTTGCGCCGCCGTGCCGCCCTCAGGGCAGCCAAGTACCAGCAAGACCTGCGACGCTACCACAGCCGCCACATACGTCCCGCACTCTCGAGACAGGCGACCTCGTCCTCAGGAGAATCCTCTCCAGGGAAGGTCTCCACAAGCTCTCGCCAATGTGGGAAGGCCCCTACAGGGTCTCACACATCGCCAGGCCTGGCGCGGTACGCCTCGAAACGGAGGACGGCATCCGGTCAAGAATCCATGGAACATCGCGCATCTACGCAAGTTCTACCCGTGATCATAGTCACGCCAGACATTTTTTGTCTCTAGAGGGAAGCACACAACTTCACCTCCAAGCTTCACAAAAGCTTCTCCTCCCGAGGGCCAGCCCCTCTGAGCTCTCCTGATTACGTGCCGCCGCAGGCCGTGAAGAGTCTCAGCCACTGAATGTGGTCCCCATGCCTCGACATGGAAAACTTTATCTTGGTCACACCAAGTGTAATGAACCAATTCGTTTCTCAATGAAACATTGCGCTGAGGCGCCGCTATGTAATATTTTGGTGGTGAGTTTTACTTTTCATCATCTTAGTTCATTTCGCGCTCATATTCTTCCCCATGCGCACCTCGCGAGCGGGGGCTGAGTACGGTGACTGTGCCTCAAGAGCACCCCAACAGCACCGCAAAATCCAAAGGATCCGAGCTCTAGCACGTGAGCACGCTCTCACGCCTGTTACCTCCCAAAGAGCTCTGGCCCATGGGCTTGCTCCCAAAACACGCCACCTCACCAAAGGACCTTGGTACTTACTCTCCTCGCGAGATACCCATGAGGAAGCCTATAAGCGCGCATGAGTGTTTACTACCATGTGCCTGCTTTGGGTTTGCCTCTCTAACCAATACAGGGAACAAGAGTCCTCCCCAAGGTCGAGAAGTCACGCTCCGACCCCTAGAGGGAGCGCACCATCAGGGAAGCCAACGCCCTCTACGAGGCCAAAGTCTCGCCAAGCTAAGTCTAGCGCTCGCGCCCTCAGAGTTTTTCTCCCTCTCACGGCACCTGTCGTCCCTCGAGCGGTTTTTTCTCTCTCACACTCCATGGACTGCTTGTGCGTCAAAGGGGGCCCTCGAGCACCGCGACTCGAGAGCCCTTACCTCTCCAAGCCTTAAACACCCCCCGGCCTTGCCGAGTCACGCTCCGGCATACCGTAGCGGCGGTGTCATAGCGCAAAGAGATGGGTCCTGACGACGTAGAGCGAAGAAAGACATGGAACAGGGATAAAAGGCCCTTCGAGGGGCACACACACATGTTTGCATACGATCAAAGTATCTTACAAGCCAGAATGAATTAAAACAAGTCTTAAAACAAAGATAATTGCGCCAAGCGCATCTTGTTGCAGGAGTGGCCTAGGCAGAGGGTTCACCATCGCCGTCCTCTTCAGCCTTCTTCTTCGGCGCCTTCATCCTCCTCAGCGGCCTGCTCCGCCTCAACCCTCTTGAAGCGGTCGACGTAATCGTTGACTTCTTCTCGAACCAAGTTGGAGAGCTCCCAGGCTTGGTCTCCTCGATGGGCTCGGTCACTGACTCGAAGTCGAAGCCGGGGTGAAGGCGCTGGAGGTTGGCGAAGACGCGATCGATCGCCACGGTCAAGAGCTTGCGGCACTCCTCATCAACAACATCGCCAAGTTCCGCCACAGGGCCCTCGAGCGCGGTGAAGAGCTGATCGAAGTAGGCGAGGTATGTGGCGGCGTCAGCGTTCCCATGACGGGAACAGGGGCATCCACTCCTAGCTGCCCCGCGAGAGTGTTCCCCCGGGTCACCAAGGATTGGAACATGCGCTCCCGCTGCTGCGTCAAGACCTGTGCCGCCTGCACGCGATGCTCAGCCTCTTCAGCGCGCTCCACGACAGGGCCCACCTGAGCGGTCAACTCCTTCATGTCAGCCATCAAAGAGGCAAAGTTCTGCTCCGCGCGCGCCCGAGCCTCCGCGGCAGCCTGGAGGCGAGAGTCGAATCGCTTCTTCTGGGCCTCAAGGTCCTTGACGCGAGCCTCAAGCTCGTTGCGTCTCTTCGTGAAGCGATCCTCTTGCTTCTTGGCCTTCTCCGCGAAGTCTTTCCTGCAGCTGTCGCGAAAGAGCTTCTCCTTCGTCGCAGACTCCTCCGCCATCTTCTCCTCCTTTTTGCGAAGGTTCTCGTTGGTCTGCACAAGGCGCTTCTGGTAGAACTCCTCGTCTTGGGTGACCTTGTTCTCGCGGGCTTCCAGGTGCTCCCGCTGCGCGGATTGATCCTTCTCGATCTGCTCAACCTGTTCCTCGCGTTTGCGCGCCTCGGTCTCGCGGGCGTCGAGCTCAACTCCGCGCTGCACGATCAAGTCTTCGCGAATGCTCAAGCTCTCACGGAATTTCTCCAAACTCTGCCGCACATTCTCCGACTCGGCAACGATCCCCGCCTCGCGATCTAGAAGCTCTTTGTGCTTGGCGGAGACCGCCGCTTCGCGCGCCGCCAGCTCCTGGTGTTTGGCCTCGGTCTCTGCCTCGAGAGCCTCGCGCCTAGCACCCAGGTCCGCAAGGGTCTCCTCGACCTCGCGGACCACGCTGATGCGGATCTCCTCAGCGGAGCGCAGCGCTGCCTCGCGTTGCGCCTGGGCAGCTTCGTTCTTCCGGCGGCAGTTCTCCACGGTCTCATGAAGACAAGCCCAGCCCCGCGCAAGCTCGGCGTCCTCCTCCGCCCTGGAGCGATCCTCCTCAGCAAGCTGGGCCTCAAGCCCGTCGAGAATTTCCCTCGCCGAGCGGAGGACAGCCCCACGGCGAGCTGCAACGGGGCGCCGCCCCCGCAGAACTAAGGCCCATGGCTCGCCGGAAGGCCTGGAAACGCCGGCGCCTGCCGAGGATTCCGGAGTCCTGCCTTGGGCTCGAGTGGCCTCGAGACGCGCCTGGGGGCTCGGGAGCGAGCCCCCTCTTCGTCCACACAAGGGGCCTTCTGGGGGCTCTGATGAGAACCCCCCTCGCCTCCCGCTGGAGGCCTCTGGGGGCTCGTGGCACCTCACCATCAACCCCACCATTCTTCTGCCCCTGGGGAGCACTCTCCTCTCCAGGGACAGGGTTGGCCTTCTCAGCTGAGGCCGCCTCCCCAGCGGCCTCAGAGTCCGCTGTGGCCTCTCCAAGTTTCGTGCTCGGTGGGGGCGATGACGCGGCGGCCTCCTCCATTTCGACGTCAGCGCGCTCCCCGCGGACGCCCCTGTCTCCGCGGCACGCTCCTTCGCCGGCGGCGTGAACCTCGCCGCATCCACCTCCGGCGTCCCCCCGCCGCAGGGGACGTCAGGCCGCATAGGCGGAGGCGTCGTCACCTCTGCCTCCTCCTCCTTCTCCTCGCGTGCCCTCTGCCTCAGGAGGCGTGCCAGCCTCAGGAGAAGAAGCAGTGCCCTCGGGAGGCACCTCGTCGACTGTACACGCTGCAGACGCCGCTGCAGCGCTGGGGATCTCTCCAAGCCTCCGAAGTCTCCGCCTTTTGGCACCTCGGGGCCCTGGAGAGGCAAAAGCTCAAAAACTCCTCGAGGAGCCTACGCAAGAATAAGCCAAACAGAAAAGGAGTCGGTTCTTACCCAGATGTCTTGGCGCGGGAATCGACCCACACCGTGTTTGACGACCGCCACGGCCTCGGTGGCGCGGCCCGGCGCCGGACCCCTCGAGAGCAGCCTCGGCTTTCCTCTTGAGAGAGAATGCCCGCTGGGCTCCCGGCGGCTCTGTCATGAATGGCCTTGGAGCGGGGCTCGCAGTGGCCTGATGAAGCTCCGTCGTCGTCGCTCTCCTCTTGCCCCTCACACACGCTGCGAGGGAGCGACCACGCGGCCGCTGCTGCCTGAGGAGGCCTCGTGGGTCTCAACTTCAGGCGCCGCGCTCTTCGAGGTGCTCGAGTTCTCCGCTGAAGAGGCAGAGCCTCCCGAGGCGCCGGTTGCGCCTGCGTCGGATTCCACAGGCGTTACCGTCGTCTCCTCGTCGCCCTCAGCTGGCGCCCCCTGCGCCGCAGACTCAGGATCCGCGAGGCCCCACATGCCCCTTGGGCACCAGGCCCCACTGGTCGAACTTCGGCATCGTCTGCACGAGCGAGACGCGCGCCCCGAGATCGATCCTGTGGAGCGGGACCGCCTTATCGCCGGGCTTGGGGATATCTGGAGCCGTGAAGAGTGTCTCCATGATGGTGCGCACCTCCTGCTGCGTGAAGAGGGTTGCGCTCAGGCGCATTTTGTCCCTCTGGTTGGAATACAGCCACATCGCGTCCGCGTGCCTCTGGAGCGGAGCAATGCGGCGCTTCACGAAGTCCTTGGCCACCATCTGCCCGGTGAGGCCTGCCTCGCGGAGGTCCTTCAAGCGCCTCACCACGGGGCCGAGCCGGCTCCCTTGAGCGCCTTAGAAGACCAGCTCGCCCTCTTCGTCGGAGGCGCTCGGGCAGGTCGAAGAAGGCGCTCCGGCTTCCGAACTTCATGAGGAACCAGCGCTTGCGGAAGTCCTCCACCTTCTTCGTCACATTGGTCACAATGTTCTCGCCGTTCCGCGCGATGGGGATGTACGTGCCCTTCATGCCCTCGGTGATGCGGAAGGACACGCACCCTGACCGCTCCTTGTTCGCCGTGAACCGGAGCGCATAGAAGCTGCGGAAGAGGTCCACCGAGGGTGGAATGCCGATGTATGCCTCGCAGAGGTAGGCGAAGATGGCGAGGACAGGATGGAGTTAGGATGGAGATGAAGACCTGGATCTGGTAGCGCTCCAGAACCGCCAGGAAAGAAGTCGGAGAAAGGAGGCACGAGCCCGGCGAATAGGCGTGCATGAAGATGGGGTAGAAGCCGCCGAAGGAGTTGTCCGCCGTCTTAAGCACCGTAGCGCCGTGCTCGTTGGTCGCTGAAGCTGCCATGTGACGCACCTTCTCCAGCTGCGTTTTCTTCTTGAAGCGGAAGCCGGTCAGAGCCGGCTCGAAGTCTCCGACCTGCTGCGTCGCGGCAGGTTCGCCGCCTGCACCACGGCCTTGCCTTTCGAGGCCGCGGAGGCTTTCTTGGGCGCCATTGCGAAGGAGGAAGAGCGCCGGAGACACGGAGCGCAGAAGTCAAGAGCGAGGAGCGGGCGCAAATGATGCAGTAACTGCTGCCTGAACCGCGCTGCAGGCTTTATTCCCCTCAGAGCAGTTACCGAGACGTGGTGGGTCCCCCCACTACGCCCATCTTCCGAGAACGTGTCGTCGCGGCGTAACTGCCCTACACGTGTCTCAGGCCGGCCGGACACTTTGGGCCCATGACGATTCGCCTGCGTCCATTGGACTACATCGTGCCCATCATGGGCCCGGGGGCTACTGTCGGCCCAGTGAAATCCAGGGTGTGCTGGGCCTGTCCTCTACGGCCCTCGACACTTGATGGCAATTTTCGCTAAGGACCAAGCCTACGGCTTGGAGAGCCTCGCGAGGGCTTTGAGGCAGCAGAGGCCTGCGGAGGCCTTCTCCACTGCTGCCCCCTCTTCAAGGAAATCTCCCTGGAGAGAGGTCAACGCCGAATTCTCTACAGGGCATCCAAGCCCTCGTGGAGATCGCTTCGCTGCAAAGCAACCTCTGCAGAGCGCACATGGGCTCTGCAGCGGCCGCAGAGTGACGCGCGCCCCTGCGCGCGGTGACGACGACGCCGCAGTTGCCATTTTGGTGATTAAAGGGGTCAACAAAGTGTGCCATCCGCACCGGACTACAAGGGTTTCCTCTTTGGTGATAAGGGGACCGGCCGGCGCTACACTCCACGGCCAACGTCACCGTGGGCACCCCACGTACCTCTGCGGCCCCAGCTGGCTGTCCTGCATGGACGGTGGTTACTCTGCTACAGGCGTCAGCTTTACACCCATGGACCGCGTCCATGGACAACCGGGCTGCGGTGCGCCACGCTCTACCTTCTGCCGTCACGTGACAGCCCTACCATAGTGCAAGCGCAGGGAGGGAGCACGGGGCGCCTATAAAAGGAGGACAGCAGCACCGTAGCAAGGGATCGCATTCTCATTCCAGCATAGCCACTTACGCGCAAGGAAGAAGAAGACCACTGCTTCCCTTCCTCGTGTACACCATTGCCAAAAGAGAGCTCTCGGCAAGCTCATTGTACTGTAACCTCTACAAGCAGTGCAATACAGACAAGCAGGAGTAGCGGTGTTACCTCCACACGAGGGCCGTGAACCTGGGTACGGGCTGGTGTTCATCTCTGTCGTGATGTCCCTCCACTTGCTCGACGAGCACCGTCGCCGTGCAGGTTGAGGGTTGTTTGACCAACGTGTTCAGCCCCTTACACGAACTCTCTTCGTGAGCTTGACTATCCCTGTTTCGTGGGAGTCATTCTCCGACAGATTCAGACTGACTATTTTACATGTCGTTGTACTTGTACAATTTCTTGATCATACGGGCAACGATTACTTACATAAGCAGGGACCGTTGGTTCATTGGATGGATCAGTGACCTTTTCATGCAGATTATGATTGATTCATGTGATGGATAAATTGATATTTGATGATTGGTCCATTAGATGGATTGATTATGTTGTCCATGGGATGGATTAATTAATTATGAACCATGAGTTGGATTAGTTATAGCAACAGATGTGATCTATTGCTAGATACAAATAAATATACTTCTGTACTCGTATTTGATACTTGTTCAGAGTAGGAGTGCTGATAGAGAAGTTTCAGATTTGATCTGTAGCTAAGATGTGCTCAAATGGATATTTGTATGTATGTTAATTTTGTTATCAGCGTGTAAAGACTGGCAGATGTGATCTGCAGTTCTTCTTGAACATTCTCCTCGTCGTGTGACGACGTGTGTTTACAAACCTTGCTAGACTTTTTCTTCTTTGTTGATATGATCGGCCGAGCCTCTTTAGTTGTTTGCTTGCCGATTTGATCGACTAGCTTACCGACTTTTGAATACATTTGTCAGCTTGGTGGAAAAGGGGTTTTCCAGAAGTCGAGTAAATGTTACTCTTATATATGCTGGTTATAAAGTGATCTAACGCAGTAGGTAAATATATACATGCTTGTTGATTAATTAGATTAATTGGTAGATCCTCTCACGCTTTGGCTGGTGTGATTTATTCTCACGTGGTTGTGCGATTGGATATGGTTGCTGAAAAATTGCTTTCGAGTGTAATTCCTGTAGCATTGTATATGTTACCAATTCACATTGTTATCTATAGAATATGATTCTATGCAAAATTGTTTTGTGATGTATGATGTGCATATGGTATCTACATTTATGTTGTGCACATATGATGTGCATTGAGCGCTGCCACTAAAAGTGTTATGGTATGGTATTTGCACTCGGATGCATATGATGTGTCGTGATGAAGGCAAGCGGAGAAAAATGTGGCACAAGATCGTCATTGCAAAAGGTGCACACGTTTACAGTTAATTGATTATCTGCAAATTCTTTATGTTCCTTTACAAGGTCTACTTCTATTATTGTTTTGTTGCTTGCCATGCTTGTTACATAATAGAGTAGATTCCCTCACAAATGTTAAGTTAAACAAATGCCCTCCCAACTAAAACTTGCACCATCCCATGTCTTCTACAATTGATGGTGGGACTGTTGCCGCAGACGCCTCAGTTTTCGTTGACTAGATGGGTTTGTATCGGTTAGATGGTATTTTCTGTTCCCGCAGTGTGCCATCTACCGGTAGCTTACGCGCATAAGGGGTTGGTTAACTTATCAAGGTAATCTTAACGTTAAGCGCCTTGGGGCATAAAGGTTGGGTTTTGGACATAGAGATGTCGCCCAGCAACAAGAGTCATATGTGATATGATTAGCAAGTGTTGCTTACAGATCAACACAATACACTCCATTCTTCATGGTCTACGGTGACGAAGCAGTCATGCCCCATGATTGCAGTTCGACGCACCTTGTCGTTGTATCGGTATCGTTGATAGGAGACGGGGTTCCTCTAGCCGAGGGTGAATCGTGGGTAGAAGGTGGACGTCGTCGAGGTCGGGATCGAACAAGGCAGTTTACCCAGCTTCGGATCTCGCAGCGGTGGCGAGACCCTACGTGCTGCTATAACTCACTATAATGGCAATAGCCTTGATCGGGTTACAATGAGCGTGAGAGTATGATGAGCGTATCAAAGTATGCCCTAAAGGCGTCCGAGGTCCGGCTTATATAGGCGGCCGGACCTAGGGCTACAAGGGACAAACATGTCCGGCAAGACTACAGAGTCCTAAGCCTATCCGGCAAGTCACCGCCTTCCGTCTTGATCTTGGTGGCGTCATGGGCTTCAGTCTTGGGCCTCTGTCTTGCCATCCTTCGTCCGCCTTGTATGCCGGCTATCTGGGCCGCCCGGCAGGCCAAAGCCTTCACCACCACTATGGGCCACCCTGGACTAGCCGGATTGATCCATGTCAGAGATACCCCAGTAGGTATATGTAGGTAAACGGGGTAGGCTACGCTACCACAAATCAAAATTTCTACCGCGATTATCCCAAGGAACCCCTGCAAGTAATCGATCACGGAGCACGAATTACCTCTCGACGCGCAGTGCAGCGGAAGACTGTCGATGTAGCGCGCCGATGCCGTGTAGTCGTACTACTCCTTCTCCTTGCGATCCCACGAACAGCACCTCGCGGATCCCATGAACGGATCGTCCAAGCGCCCCAAGTGTGACGCCTCTATCGGTATCCACACATACAGGGATGGAACACCGCGGTCGGGGTGCTAGCACCGATGGCGCGATCTGGTGGAGAGAGTGCGGCGGCTAGGGTTTCCACTGGTGTGCCTTTTGCTGCCCACTCCTCTCTTATATATAGTCCTCCTAATGGGCTTCTATATTAGAGGCCCATTAGCACTATAAACCCAATAAGAGATGGATCATATCCAAACTCTGTTCCATACCCCTTAAGTGTGTGACCCTATAGGTTCACGTATAGATGGACATGGCGTGAGTACACTGCTCGACCAATAATCGGTAGCGGCCTCTAGCAAGACGTGCCGACTCTCAAATACACGTAAAGATCATATCGGACGAACCTTCCACAATATTGTACACTTGTTCCTTTTGCCTCACGATATTGATTAAGCTCAAGGTGAGAACTTGTCATCCTTGTAATAGCTCGATCATCTTTCTCGATATCCATGACGCGGAATCCCTGAAACACGGTTAACACTTAACCGAGAGTACGGCCATACATTTTCTGGATCCGGTCATTCGAGTGGCCAAGACATATCACTCCGTTGCACAGAGGGCAAATCCCATCTTGATCAACCATGACTTGCAGCATGTTTCGTGACAAACCCGAAGCTACCTTTATAGCTACCCTTTCACGGTGTAGCGTTGGATAGCCCCAAAGTAAAGCCCTTACACATCCCAAGCTCACGCGAAGATCTCAGGTCTAAGGAATCAGCATACACATTGTATGAGATCAGCTGATGACATGAAAGAACAGATATTCTCACAGTGTCTCATGGTGGGTCAGTCCAACTCCATGTTCGTAGCATGAGTCCACATTATTGATCGACATCTCCATGTCAATGATCCGTGAAACATGATCATCCATCAATACATGTGCTAGTCACTGAATCATATGCCTCACTCATATGATTGTTGACCAGGAACCTATTTAGAATAACATCATAGGGATAATGGGTTTCACAAATGAATCACGTATTAATTAACCAATATCATGATAGTTTATTCAAGGGATGAAATGATAATTATTCTTTTGTCAGAGATTCAAAAACATGTGGAAATATCATCATCAATATGATTGCCTCTAGGGCATATTTCCAACAGTCTCCCACTTGCACTAGAGTCAATCATGTATCACTATACAAGAATCGAGTAACACTTACTCATATGTGCATCTAACACTTAGATTGTGGCTAATGCCTGCTGGCGGCGCAATAACATTTGTTGCCCATGCATAAATTGCATATAATGAAAAGCGGCCTCTCGCATGGAACAATTCCAGCTTACCGTCTTTTCAAACCATAATATGAACGATTATGAACTTGGTAATGAGCGGTAACGTAACTCTTTACGAACAACTCCACTAACCATTAGTAACAATCCTTTTGTGCTTCCTTAGCACCCGAGATTATACCATAGTCGAGTGACTTTCACTCAGATTTGACTGATATTTGTTCATAACACTCAGAACAAATTATACATCCTTTGGGTAATTCATCATGAAAATCATGCTGACATACTAATTGATGAACACTTCAACAATCATTACTTCACCAAGAACTCTTTTCTTATGAAGATTATAAGGATTCAATTATTAGAATATTATCCCGATCTACATGTCTCCACATGCATGATCAATATGAGTGTACTCCACTAATCTTGTTGTAAAACAAGACTCCTTATTGTATTGGCAAAATCAAACATTTTGACTAAGTCAAATAATAATGTTCACTCACAAAAGATTTTAGCATCACAATAGACTAGAAGATTTCATTATGTTCAACAATTTGAACTTGAAGAAAACTCTTCACAACTACTTGTGTCAGCCAGGTTCATAACCTTAATGACATGCATAATCTATTACGAGTGTAATGGTTCAAAACCATTTTCTTGAGTTAGGGTCCATCACGCTTCTCATGTACAGTCGTATTACCGTCGAGTACATGACCTGCGCTCTCTGGTAGACGCGTCTCAAACAAATTTGAGTCGCCTCGTGCTCCCACTAATTCTATTAGAGAAACAATTTCTCTAAGAAAGATATTTCAGAACGACAAACATTTTGCCCTCTTCATAACGCTATGATGACCTCATGAAACGACAACTCAGGACGCCTCCTGATCAATATCATATACGGTGTCTTTCATATGGTCTCAAATAGCAGAACCCAATTCTACATTAGAACAACTCATTCTTCCGTGCAACAGAAAAAGAACTTCGGACAAGAAAGGTTTACCATTGATCTAACCATGTCTACAAGGTTTGATCATATATATATACCATTCGAATGGTCCAACATTTGGATGCTTCGGTGGCTATAGCAATAGTGGAACAATTCCACATGCTTCACATGGTAACCGTGTATAGCTCAAATATATATGTCTATGATCAAATCAAAGAATATCAATTATCTTGCCATACTCTAACTAATGTGGTGAAACTAACGACTTTGTCAAAACTAAGATGAGTAGTCCATTCGCCAATGGAGTACTCCCACTCAACACATCATTCATAACATCGAACACTTTTGTTCTCTATTTAGAATTTATAACCTTCTGTCAAACGACATGAGTATTCATGTGATGAGGGTAGAAACATAATAACATTTATCTAGTTTCCATTCACAGTTTGACAATAGCAACAATTGCAGCATATACGCCAATGTAGCAACTATTGCCGTATTGCTATTACGAAGACCATCTTCGATCACTGAATAACCTTTCGTCAAAACCAGCTCAAGTATCGCATTGCCCGAAGCAATCGATTAAGTATCAAATACTAAAGAGCTTATTTGACGATCAACAATGAGAGAGTATTCACAACAAACATATGGACAATCAAGTCACACTTCCCTTGCCCACTTTCTAGTCCTCAGAATTCATGCACCACTTTCCTTCAATAACTGCAACGACTAAGTGCCACTCATCGTCATGATTTAGGACAGCGATCGGATCATTGGACATAAGTTCATGCTCAGATCATATCCTAGACATGCTTTAGCCCTACCTATCAATTTAAACACTTGTCTCGGCATAATCATCACATGATCAATGCCTATTCTTAATGCTTAACTCATCTATCACATGCATCTAATGCACTTTGGTCCAGTATTTATTCACGACAATCATTTGACAATCAAGATGAATGAAGGAATCAAAAAAAATAAAAATAGTCAACACTAGACAAATTAACGGAAACATTTTCCAAATTCTCAGTGTTTCCGTTAATTTGTCTAGTGTTGACTATATAGTTACACTGAGCAACAAGAGTCAGTGTCTTAGGGACACTGAGAATTTGGAAAATGTTTCCGTAATTTGTCTAGTGTTGACTAATTTTTATTTTTTTTTATTCCTTCATCATCCTTGATTGTCAAATGATTGTCGTGAATAAATACTGGACCAAATGCATTAGATGCATGTGATAGATGAGTTAAGCATTAAGAATAGGCATTGATCATGTGATGATTATGCCGAGACAAGTGTTTTAAATTGATAGGTTAGGGCTAAAGCATGTCTTAGGATATGATCCTGAGCATGAACTTATGTCCAATGATCCGATCGCTGTCCTAACTCATGACGATGATGGCACTTAGTCGTTGCAGTTATTGAAGGAAAGTGGTGCATGAATTCTGAGGACTAAAAGTGGCAAGGGAAGTGTGACTTGATTGTCCATAATGTTTGTTGTGAATACTCTCATTGTTGATCGTCAAATAAGCTCTTTAGTATTTGATACTTAATCGATTGCTTCGGGCAATGCGATACTTGAGCTGGTTTTGACGAAAGGTTAATCAGTGATCGAAGATGGTCTTCGTAATAGCAATACGGCAATAGTTGCTACATTGGCTGTTTATATGCTGCAATTGTTGCTATTGTCAAACCTGTGAATGGAACTAGATAAATGTTATTATGTTTCTACCCTCATCACATGAATAACTCATGTCGTTTGACAGAAGGTTATAAATTCTAAATAGAGAACAAAAGTTGTTCGATGTTATGAATGATGTGTTGAGTGGGAGTACTCCATTGGCGAATGGACTACTCATCTTAGTTTTGACAAGTCGTATAGTTTCACCACATTAGTTAGAGTATGGCAAGATAATTGATATTCTTTGATTTGATCATAGACATATATATTTGAGCTATACACGGTTACCATGTGAAGCAATGTGGAATTGTTCCACTATTGCTATAGCCACCGAAGCATCCAAATGTTGGACCATTCGAATGGTATATATAAATGATCAAACCTTGTTAGACATGGTTAGATCAATGGTAAACCTTTCTGTCCGAAGTTCTTTTTCTGTTGCACGGAAGAATGAGTTGTTCTAATGTAGAATTGGGTTCTGCTATTTGAGACCATATGAAGACACCGTATATGATATTGATCAGGAGGCGTCCTGATTGTCGTTTCATGAGGTCATCATAGCGTTATGAAGAGGGCAAAATGTTTGTCGTTCTGAAATATCTTTCTTAGAGAAATTGTTTCTCTAATAGAATTAGTGGGAGCACGAGGCGACTCAAATTTGTTTGAACGCGTCTACCCAGAGAGCGCAGGTCATGTACTCGACGGTAATACGACTTGTACATGAAGAAGCGTGATGGACCCTAACTCAAGAAAATGGTTTTGAACCATTACACTCGTAATAGATTATGCATGTCATTAAGGTTATGAACCTGGCTGACACAAGTAGTCGTGAAGAGTTTTCTTCAAGTTCAAATTGTTGAACATAATGAAATCTTCTAGTCTATTGTGATGCTAAAATCTTTTGTGAGTGAACATTATTATTTGACTTAGTCAAAATGTTTGATTTTGCCAATACAATAAGGAGTCTTGTTTTACAACAAGATTAGTGGAGTACACTCATATTGATCATGCATGTGGAGACATGTAGATCGGGATAATATTCTAATAATTGAATCCTTATAATCTTCATAAGAAAAGAGTTTCTTGGTGAAGTAATGATTGTTGAAGTGTTCATCAATTAGTATGTCAGCATGATTTTCATGATGAATACCCAAAGGATGTATAATTTGTTCTGAGTGTTATGAACAAATATCAGTCAAATCTGAGTGAAAGTCACTCGACTATGGTATAAATCCTCGGGTGCTAAGGAAGCACAAAAGGATTGTTACTAATGGTTAGTGGAGTTGTTCGTAAAGAGTTACGTTACCGCTCATTACCAAGTTCATAATCGTTCATATTATGGTTTGAAAAGACGGTAAGCTGGAATTGTTCCATGCGAGAGGCCGCTTTTCATTATATGCAATTTATGCATGGGCAACAAATGTTATTGCGCCGCCAGCAGAGCATTAGCCACAATCTAAGTGTTAGATGCACATATGAGTAAGTGTTACTCGATTCTTGTATAGTGATACATGATTGACTCTAGTGCAAGTGGGAGACTGTTGGAAATATGCCCTAGAGGCAATCATATTGATGATGATATTTCCACATGTTTTTGAATCTCTGACAAAAGAATAATTATCATTTCATCCCTTGAATAAACTATCATGATATTGGTTAATTAATACGTGATTCATTTGTGAAACCCATTATCCCTATGATGTTATTCTAAATAGGTTCCTGGTCAACAATCATATGAGGGAGGCATATGATTCAGTGACTAGCACATGTATTGATGGATGATCATGTTTCACGGATCATTGACATGGAGATGTCGATCAATAATGTGGACTCATGCTACGAACATGGAGTTGGACTGACCCACCATGAGACACTGTGAGAATATCTGTTCTTTCATGTCATCAGCTGATCTCATACAATGTGTATGCTGATTCCTTAGACCTGAGATCTTCGCGTGAGCTTGGGATGTGTAAGGGCTTTACTTTGGGGCTATCCAACGCTACACCGTGAAAGGGTAGCTATAAAGGTAGCTTCGGGTTGTCACGAAACATGCTGCAAGTCATGGTTGATCAAGATGGGATTTGCCCTCTGTGCAACGGAGTGATATGTCTTGGCCACTCGAATGACCGATCCAGAAAATGTATGGCCGTACTCTCGGTTAAGTGTTAACCGTGTTTCAGGGATTCCGCGTCATGGATATCGAGAAAGATGATCGAGCTATTACAAGGATGACAAGTTCTCACCTTGAGCTTAATCAATATCGTGAGGCAAAAGGAACAAGTGTACAATATTGTGGAAGGTTCGTCCGATATGATCTTTACGTGTATTTGAGAGTCGGCACGTCTTGCTAGAGGCCGCTACCGATTATTGGTCGAGCAGTGTACTCACGCCATGTCCATCTATACGTGAACCTATAGGGTCACACACTTAAGGGGTATGGAACAGAGTTTGGATATGATCCATCTCTTATTGGGTTTATAGTGCTAATGGGCCTCTAATATAGAAGCCCATTAGGAGGACTATATATAAGAGAGAGTGGGCAGCAAAAGGCACACCAGTGGAAACCCTAGCCGCCGCACTCTCTCCACCAGATCGCGCCATCGGTGCTAGCACCCCGACCGCGGTGTTCCATCCCTGTATGTGTGGATACCGATAGAGGCGTCACACTTGGGGCGCTTGGACGATCCGTTCATGGGATCCGCGAGGTGCTGTTCGTGGGATCGCAAGGAGAAGGAGTAGTACGACTACACGGCATCGGCGCGCTACATCGACAGTCTTCCGCTGCACTGCGCGTCGAGAGGTAATTCGTGCTCCGTGATCGATTACTTGCAGGGGTTCCTTGGGATAATCGCGGTAGAAATTTTGATTTGTGGTAGCGTAGCCTACCCCGTTTACCTACATATACCTACTGGGGGTATCTCTGACATGGATCAATCCGGCTAGTCCAGGGTGGCCCATAGTGGTGGTGAAGGCTTTGGCCTGCCGGCGGCCCAGATAGCCGGCATACAAGGCGAACGAAGGATGGCAAGACAGAGGCCCAAGACTGAAGCCCATGACGCCACCAAGATCAAGACGGAAGGCGGTGACTTGCCGGATAGGCTTAGGACTCTGTAGTCTTGCCGGACATGTTTGTCCCTTGTAGCCCTAGGTCCGGCCGCCTATATAAGCCGGACCTCGGGACGCCTTTAGGGCATACTTTGATACGCTCATCATACTCTCACGCTCATTGTAACCCGATCAAGGCTATTGCCATTATAGTGAGTTATAGCAGCACGTAGGGTCTCGCCACCGCTGCGAGATCCGAAGCTGGGTAAACTGCCTTGTTCGATCCCGACCTCGACGACGTCCACCTTCTACCCCACGATTCACCCTCGGCTAGAGGAACCCCGTCTCCTATCAACGATACCGATACAACGACAAGGTGCGTCGAACTGCAAATCATGGGGCATGACTGCTTCGTCACCGTAGACCATGAAGAATGGAGTGTATTGTGTTGATCTGTTTGGTGTGGTTCACAGACTCCATAAGACAGAGGGTAGCTCTTCCACCCAGGCACCCGTGGCAAGTCGAAAAAGCAAACGGCCTAGTCCCCAGACGGTGCCAGTTGACGTGGGTGGCCACGGCAAGTCCCAGGGTCGGGTACCCCAGGTTGATTGAGAGGGAGAAAGATTGTAGTGCTGGTGGAAACGACGGCTGACAAGCGAGGCGATTTACCTTGGTTCAGGCTCCCGGAGGATAATACCCTGCTTCCAGCTTGTCTGTTATTGATGTTGGTGGTGTTACAATGGCGATCCCGGTGAGATATTGATCTCGCTAGGGTTTTGGTGGTGGAATCGAGCGTACCCTAGATCAGCGGCCCTCCCAGCCTTTATATTGGAGGATGGGTCTCGGGAGTTCGCAACCGATTAGGTTTACAGGTAAGGTAAGTTTCTACCGACATAAGCTTCGCCTTCCTTGTGGCGCACTCTGTCTTCTTTGGGCCCCCTTCTTGGGCCTTGAGCGTTGTCTCCTACTAGGTCGCCAGTTGGGCCCTAGTCCTTGCGTGCACCAGGTATCCTCATGGTGGGGCACCCGATAGGTAGGCCCATGTCAGGTAGATAGAAGGAGAAGAGAAGAAAAAGAGAATGAAATGGAGTGGGCTAACTCGGGTGGACTTTGTTGAAGAGAAACAAAAGGATAAAAGAGAAAGAGAAGGATGGAAGGGAAATTTCTTCGGGCCTAAAATCAGCCTAAAAGGATTTTCAAACTTTTTTTAATCCTTTTCTAATTAAAAGTTAGAGCAAATCATTGCTTATATAATTGCCAAAAAAATCCAAAAATTTAAAGAAACTTTTAGTGAAAAAATACTTAAAATGGCATTAGGAGAAATAGTTTCCCCCTAGGTTTATTTTTTAAAATCAGTTGATTTATAAAAATTACATATAGGCCATTAGTAAATCCTTCAAATTGATTTATAGGGTTTACTAAAGAGATATATGCATGGTTGGTCACCGAACTTGGCGGAGATGAGTACTTTGGTCACTGAAGTTGCAAAATGTTGCCCGCTGGTCACTCAACTTGGCAGAGATGAGTAAATAGGTCACAAACCAGCTTTGTTGGCTAACCGACGCTGACCTGGCAGGTTGACTATGGTTTGACCATCTGATTTGATGAAGAATTTGCATCAAATCTTTTGCTGTTGTTCCTCTTCTTGAACAGCTGAACTCTTTCATTTACACAGCTAAACTCTTCGGATTTGTTTATGCTCAACTTCCATCCGCCTCATATGGTCAAACCATAGTCAACCTGCCAGGTCAACGTCGGTTAGCCAATAAAGCTGGTTTGTGACCTGTTTACTCATCTCTGCCAAGTTGAGTGACCAGCGGGCAACATTTTGCAACTTCAGTGACCAAAGTACTCATCTCTGCCAAGTTCACTGACCAACCCATGCATATATCTCTTTACTAAATCCTACAAGTTAGTCAAGATCCAAATAATGATTCGTGAACCTTTTAAGATTCAAGTAAGACCAAATAAAATATTTTCCACACATGTTTCTTATATTTGAAAATGGTATTTTATTTTCTCAGTTTTGGAAATAGAAACAAGTGTTGGAAAAATATTTTAAAATTTAAAAATTCAAACATATACTTCAATAGTCAAATGAGACATAATAAACTATTAATACTCCATATTTGCGGAAGTATTATTATTTACTCTCTTAAAAAATACATGGTTCAACAAATATTTTAAATAGAATTCAACTCAAATCGAACAAATACAAGTTGGATTTGTAGAAAAAATTCCCAACCAAGTTTATAACTCAGATAGTCATATTAATCCACTCTTTATAATTTTGTGAGCATGCTGAGAAATTTTAAACAAGTCCTGAAGTTCCAGATTTTTGGAAAATTCAACTAGATAAATGCAATTCGAACAACTTATTTAATACTTCAGCATTCAATTTTTTTAGAAAATTTGGGATGCTACACGTACATAGATATTGCTTCGTAACTTACGCATGTAAATATTCATCAACTAATATTTGTGCTCTTGAGCCTCGGTGAAAATGAAGAAATACGTATTGAAACATAACCATGGCTTTTCCTTCTTATTTCATGAAACTTACTAAATTATCAAATTATTTTGAGGACAACTAGCGTGAGCGCGCGCACGCGAGGAAACTGACGCGCGAACCAGCCAAGCGCGAGAGCCCCTCCCTGCCTTCCACGTGGCCTACAGGCAGCATGCGTGTGCGGAACGCGCCATGCTCGTACGCGACGGCGCGGGTCTGCCGCCTGTCCTGCTGCTGCAGAGCGAGGCAGCTAGTAGCTAGCGAGCGAGCTAGCTCAATCGATCCAGCTGCCTGCTTGCCTTTTTTTTCTTTTCTTTTCAACGTTCGTACTACAAAAACTACCAAATTGCATCAAAAAAGTATAAAATATTTTCACGAACTATTTTGTGCACTGCCCCACCGACACAGTACACCGCAAAAAAGAAGGCAGTGCACTGCCCCATCCGACGCAGTGCACCGAAAAAAAAGACAGTGCACTGCCCCATCCGACATACTGCGCCGCAAAAGAGAAGGCAGTGCACTGCCCCATCCGACAAGGCATTGCACTTCCCAATTCGACGCAGTACACCACAAAAAATAAGGCAATGCACTGCCCATCCGACGCAGTGCATCGCAAAAGAGAAGACAGTGCACTACCCATCCGACGCAGTGCACCGTAAAAAAGAGAAGACAGTGCACTGCCTCAGCCGATGCAGTGCACCGCAAAAAAGAGAAGGCAGTGCACTGCCCCATCCGACGCAGTGCATCGCAAAAAGAGAAGGCCGAGAGAAGGCAGTGCACTGCCTCATCCGACGCAGTGCACTCTAAAAAGAGAAGACATTGCACTGTGCTCCAGAAGAAAAAAGAAAGGCAGTGCAATCTGCACGCTCCGGACAGTGCACACAAAAAGTTTGTCGAAACATATCAATATGCGATTTAGTTTTGAACATCTCAACACGACTACCCATCCCCGAAAACGGATCGTGATTTGGAAACTCCATACGAAAGAGCGAATTAAAAGAGAAAAGAAAAAATGGAAACAACTAACCATGTACAGAACTGCAGGTACCGAACCAGCTAAAAGAGAAGCGGCGAGCGAGCGACCTACGGCTGGCCGCCACATGATGCGCAGGGAGCGGCCTGCGCGGGAGAGCTCGCATGCGCCAGGGACCTCCATGTGCTGTGCTTTTCCTAACAATTTCGAATTATTTTACAAAAAATACTTGAGCAACATATGTGTGTCGCAACAGTGGAACATGGGTTACCCTATTCCTGCTAAAGTGGGTCCATCACCAGTGGGCCCACCTCAAAGATGGACAGGACCAAGCTACGGCAACCTGTCAAGTGGGCCAGCCCACCTTTCCCAAGGTGACCTGACAAGATTTACACCAACGACTAGACGACTAAGGACTTCAACTCGGGAAGCCCTCCGGGGATGCTACCCGAGAGCCAAGCCCAAGACCCGAGAAGAGACGAACCCCGAGGTTGGGTTGACTCATTCCAGGCCCATGCATGGAATGCATGCCTCCTTCGTACCTCCAGAAGATCAACATGCCAGTCTAAGCAAAGGGATGAGATCAAGAGAAGGTTTGGGCGCCAAGAAGAGAAGGGAGCAAGATCATGCCGAAGGTGATGTCACCAGGGGACAGCCGTGGTGGGGGTGTCAGGCTCACCTGCACGCTTCTAGTTGTGTCCTTCCCAAAAGAAGGCGCGCTTTTGTGATCCTACCAACCCATGGAGGACGAAAGGTGGAGAGAAAGCCACGTGTTGCCGCAGCCCTTTCCCTCTGTGCACTTTCCCACCAAAACCATATCATGCCTCTCGCGTGACCGCATGTGGCAGCCCCCGGCCTATAAAGGGAGGATCAAGGCCACCGAGAGACGAGGTTGGATCCAAGGCAGAACATATCCCAAGCAGAAATAACCATTGCTAAGGTAGAGGAAGAGAGAGGTGATCTCCTCCGAGTCAGGATCTGCTATTCTTCCTCATCCAACCGATTCTCTCCGGGCCAAACCCAGGACCACCTTGTAGCCACACCATGATGAACTCCGGGCGGCCTGAACCTGGGTAGCTGATACGTCTCAAACGTATCTATAATTTCTGATGTTCCATGTTGATATTATACCAATTGTTACATGTTTTATATACACTTCATAGCATTTTTATGCATTTTCTGGGACTAACCTATTAACAAGATGGCACAGTGCCAGTTCCTGTTTTCTGTTGTTTTTGTATTCCAGAAAAGCTAGTCTGGAAATATTCTCGGAATTGGACGAAACTTGGACAGAACCTCCTATTTTTCCAACACGAAGACGGAGTCCAGAGGAGAGACGGAGGAGGGCCACGTGGCACCCACACCATGGGGCCGCCCCCCCCCCCCCGCCGCGCCGTGGGGTGGTGTGAGGCCCTCGTGGCTCCGCAGCCACCGCCCTTTCGCCTATTTATTCCTCCCAACGCGAAAACCCTAAATACCCGAGCCATTATCCACGAAAAGTTCCAGAGACGCCGCCGCCGTCAACCCTAGCTCGGGGGGGGGGGGGGGGTTCAGAAGCTCTTCCCGGCACCCTGCCGGAGAGGGGAATCATCACCGGTGGGCTCTACATCACCATGCCTGCCTCTGGAGTGATGCGTGAGTAGTTCATCCTTGAACTACGGGTCCATGGCAGTAGCTAGATGGTTGTCTCTCCACTTTATGCTATCATGTTTAGATCTTGTGAGCTGCCTTTCATGATCAAGATCATCTTATTGTAATGCTACATGTTGTGTTTGCTGGGATCCGATGAATATTGAATACTATGTCAAGTTGATTATCAATCTGTCTTATATGTTATTTATGATCTTGCATTCTTTCCGTTACTAGTAGATGCTTTGGCCAAGTAGATGCTTGTAACTCCAATAGTGAGTATTTATGCTAGATAGTGGGTTCATGCCTCCGGTAATCTGGGAGAGTGACAATAACTTCTAAGATTGTGGATGTGCTGTTGCCACTAGGGATAAAATAACCGATGCTTAGCTTAAGGGTGCGCCGTTAGGTCTAATGCATTTGTTTACATTACGCACATTACTTAATGCGATTATCCGTTGCTTGCAACTTAATACCAACGGGGAACTCGGTATGACAACCTGGAGGTGGATTATTAGTTATAGACGCTGTTGGATAACGGTCTATGTATTTTGTCGTAATGCCCACATGAATATCATAGTAGTCATCATGTCATATATATGCATTGTCATGCGCTCAATATTTTATCAATTGCCCAGCTGTAATTTGTTCACTCAGCATGTTATTTATCTTTTATGGAGAGACACCTCTAGTGAACTATGGACCCCGGTCCATTCTTTTACACTGATAATACAACCAACTGCAATCATTGTTCCTTTTCATTCTCTGCAATTTACTACTGTTTTCCACACCATACGTTTAATCCTTTGTTTTCAGCAAGCCGGTGAGATTGACAACCTCACTGTTTCATTGGGGCATAGTAGTTTGATTGTGTTGTGTGCCGGTTCCATGTCAGCGCGTGATGACGTGAAACACACGTTCGTTGGGAGACCCCAAGAGGAAGGTATGATGTAGTCAGCAGCAAGTTTTCCCTCAGAAAGAAACCAAGGTTATCGAACCAGTAGGAGCAGCAACTCTTCAGAAGGTTGTCAACGGCGCTAGAAAAATAGCTGTCGCAGGGAGTCTGGACTGTTGACGTGGAATCTGCACACAACACAATCAAACTACTTTGCCCCAACGAAACAGTGAGGTTGTCAATCTCACTGGCATGCTGAAAACAAAGGATTAAACGTATGGTGTGGAAAATGAGTATTAAATTGCAGAGAATGAAAAAGGAACAGTTTGCAGTTTGTGGTTGTTTAATCAGTGTAAAAGAATGGACCGGGGTCCACAGTTCACTAGTGGTGTCTCTCCATAAAAGATAACTAACATGTTGGGTGAACAAATTACAGCTGGGCAATTGACGAATAGTGAGCGCATAACAATGCATATACATGACATGTTGACTACTATGATATTTAATTGGGCATTACGACATAATACATAGACCGTTATCCAACAGCATCTATGACTAATAATCCACCGCCGGGTTGTCATCCGAGTCCCCCGTTGGTATTAAGTTGCAAGCAACGGATAATTGCATTAAGTAAAGTGCGTAATGTAAACAAACACATATGCCCGTGGACATAGCATCGTTAGGTTATCCCTAGTGGCAACAGCACATCCACAACCTTAGAACTTTCTGTCACTGTCCCAGGTTAAACGGAGACATGAACCCACTATCTAGCATAAATACTCTCTCTTGGAGTTACAAGCATCTACTTGGCCAAAGCATCTACGAGTAACGGAAAGCATGCAAGATCTTAAATAACATATAAGATAGATTGATAATCAACTTGACATAATATTCAATATTCATCGGATCCCAGCAAACACAACATGTAGCATTACAATAATATGATCTTGATCATGTAGGGCAGCTCACAAAATCTAAACATGATGGCATAAAGTGGAGAGACAACCATCTAGCTACTGCTATGGACCCGTAGTCCAAGGATGAACTACTCACGCATCACTCCGGAGGCAGGCATGGCGATGTAGAAGCCTCCGGTGACGATTCCCCTCTCCGGCAGGGTGCCGAGAAGAGGTTCTGAACCCTCCCGGGCTAGGGTTGACGACGGCGTCGTCTCTGGATCTTTTCGTGGATATTTGCTCAGGTACTTAGGGTTTTCGCGTCGGGGGTAATAAGTAGGCGAAAGGGCGGCGGCTGCGGACCCCCGAGGGGCCCACACCACCCCAGGGCGCGGCAGAAGGGGGGGCCCGCGCCCTGGGTGCGTGTGGCCTCCTGGTGGCCCTCCTCTGCCGCTCCTTCGCTCCGTCAGGCGTGTTCTGGAAAAATAGGCACCCCCGTGTAGTTTCGTCCAATTCCGAGAATATTTCCAGACTAGCTTTTCGGGAATACAAAAACAGCAGAAACAGGAACTGGCAGTTCGGCATCTTGTTAATAGGTTAGTCCCAAAAAATGTATAAAAGTTATATAAAGTAGATGCAAAACATGTAGCAATTGGTATAAAACAAGCATGGAACATCAAAAATTATAGATACGTTTGAGACGTATCAGCGCGCCACTGACAACCTTCAGAAGTGATTTCTTGCTCCTACTGGTTCGATTAAACCTTGGTTTCATACTGAGGGAAACTGCTGCTACACTGCATCATACCTTCCTCTTGGGTCTCCCAACGAACGTGTGATCCACGCAATCAAGCATATTTTCTGGCGCCGTTGCCGGGGAGCAAGAGGATTTCTGCAAGGGGAGTTTCACGCTTCCAATCTCTTTACTTTGTTATTGTCTTGCTTAGTTTATTTTTATTTAGTCTTGTTTGCTTTATTTATCAAAAACACAAAAAAATTAGTTACTTTTATTTTCAAGTTGTTATCTTTCTGTTTTGTTTTAATTTTGCTAAAATGAGTACCCCTGAGAACACTAAGTTGTGTGATTTCACTAGCACGAACAACAATGATTTCATTAGTACACCTATTGCTCCACCTGCTTCTAACGCAGAATTCTATGAAATTAAACCTGCACTTTTAAATCTTGTTATGAAAGAGCAATTCTCTGGTGTTAGTACTGATGATGCTGCTGCTCACCTTAATAATTTTGTTGAACTTTGTGAGATGCAAAAGTATAAGGATGTAGATGGTGATATTATTAAACTGAAACTTTTTCCTTTCTCTTTGAGAGGACGTGCTAAAGAATGGTTGCTATCTTTGACTAGAAATAGTATTGATTCATGGACTAAATGCAAAAATGCTTTCATAGGAAAAATTATCCTCCTGCTAAGATTATATCTTTGAGAAGTAGCATTATGAATTTCAAACAATTTGATAATGAGCATGTTGCTCAAGCTTGGGAGAGAATGAAATCATTGGTAAAGAATTGTCCCACCCATGGACTGACTGCTTGGATGATCATCCAAACCTTTTATGCAGGACTAAATTTTTCTTCAAGAAACCTATTGGATTCGGCCTCTGGAGGTACCTTTATGTCCATCACTTTGGGTGCTGCAACAAAGCTTCTTGATGATATGATGATAAATTATTCTGAATGGCACACCGAAAGAGCTCCACAAGGTAAGAAGGTAAATTCTGTTGAAGAAACCTCTTCCTTGAGTGATAAGATTGATACTATTATGTCTATGCTTACAAATGGAAAATGCATGTTGATCCAAATAATGTTCCTTTAGCTTCTTTGGTTGCTCAAGAAGAGCATGTTGATGTGAACTTCATTAAAAATAATAACTTCAACAACAATGCTTATAGGAATAATTTTGGTAATAACAATTATAAGCCCTATCCTTTTAATAGTGGCAATGGTTATGTTAATTCTTATGGTAATTCCTACAACAATAATAAGAGTGTACCCTCTGATCTTGAAGTCATGCTTAAGGATTTTATTAGTACACAAACTGCTTTCAATAAATCTGTTGAGGAAAAGTTTGGGAAAATTGATGTTCTTGCCTCTAAAGTTGATAGTCTTGCTCTTGATGTTGATTTGTTAAAAATTAAAACTATGCCTCATGATGTTAAAGAGAGCAAAACTCTCAATGCTATACAAGTTAAAATTGATAATAATGTGAGGATGTTAGCTGATTTACATGCTAGGTGGGCAAGAGAGGATGAAATTGCTAAAAAGAATAGTATTGCTAGAGTTTATACTATTACTACTACTGAAAATGCTATAAACTCAAGTGTTAACAAACCTCCTACTATCAATGGTAAAGTAATTGGTGTTGGCAATGTCTCTACTTCTGTTGCAAAACGTTTAAAATTGCCTGAAAACACTGAAACTGTTCCTGATAAAAGTGCTGAAATTTTTCGAGATGTGGGAGACAATGGTCCTATTACTTTTGATAATAATGATTTTGATTTTGATGGTTGCAATATTTCTGAAGTAATTAAGTTCTTGCAAAAGCTAGCTAGAAGTCCTAATGCTAGTGCTATAAACATGGCTTTTACTAAACATATTACTAATGCTCTCATGCAAGTTAGGGAAGAGAAATTAAAACATGAAGCTTCTATCCCTAGGAAGTTAGAAGATGGTTGGGAGCCCATCATTAAAATGAAGTGAATGATTTTGATTGCAATGCTTTATGTGATCTTGGTGCTAGTATTTCTGTTATGCCTAAGAAACTCTATGATATGCTTGATTTAGCACCTTTGGAACACTGTTATTTGGATGTTCACCTTGCTGATAATACTATAAAGAAACCTTTGGGGAGAGTTGATGATGTTTTTATAATGGTTAACAATAACCTTGTCCCCGTTGATTTTGTTGTTTTGGATATTGAATGCAATGCTTCTTGTCCTATTGTTTTGGGAAGACCTTTTCTTAGAACTGTTGGTGCTATTATTGATATGAGAGAGGGGAATATTAAATATCAATTCCCACTCAAGAAAGGTATGGAACACTTCCCTAGAAAGAAGATGAAGTTACCTTTTGATTCTATTGTTAGAGCAAATTATTCTGTTGATGCTTCATCACTTGGAAACACTTGATTCTTACTTTCTGCGCCTAGCTGAAAGGCGTTAAAGAAAAGCGCTTATGGGAGACAACCCATTATTTTATTTCTGCAATTTTTCTTTTTTTGAGTCAAGGAGTTGTTTACTTCTGTAACAATTCCTTTGTATCTTTATTTTATCGCATTGTTGTGCCAAGTATTGCCTCTAATAGGAAGATGATGCTAGATTTGGATTTCTGCGCAGGAACAGATTTCTGCTGTTCACCGTTTTAATTCTGTAAAATCACAGAAAAATTATTTAAATCTGCAAATTTTTGTGCGTGATCCTCAGATATGTACGCATCTTTCGTTAGTTTAAAGTTTTTCGATCTGAGCAACGTAAGTGCCTCGAAAAAATTCGTCTTTGCGGACTGTTCTGTTTAGACAGATTCTGTCTTTTATTTTTCGCATTCTCTCTTTTACTAGTGTTGAGTGGAATTCTTTTTTAGGGTGAAGAGCTTCACATAACATCAGTGGCAGTAGCTAATGTTAAAAGTAACGGTCATGTTTGTGTCCTTATAGAACATGTGAGTTTTTGATTGTGCACTAACCCTCTAATGAGAATTACTTTGAGTTTGGTGTGGCGGAAGTTTTCAAGGGTCAAGAGAGAAGGATGATATAATGTGATCAAGAAGAGTGAAGAGCTTAAGCTTGGGGATGCTCCCATGGATCACCCCAGCATATTTCAAGAAGACTCAAGCGTCTAAGCTTGGGGATGCCCAAGGCATCCCCTTCTTCATCAGCAACTTATCAGGTCATCTCTAGTGAAACTATATTTTAATTCTTTCACATCATATGTGCTTTACTTGGAGCGTCTGTGTGCTTTTATTTTCAGTATTTTATTTTTCTTATGGTCAACTTGATTGGACCCCAGCATTCTTGATTGGGAGAGAGACACGCTCCGCTTTTTCATATGAATACTCCTATTCTTCACTTATACTTGTTGAGTATTCTTATCTAGCTATTGCTATGCTTTTAGCTCCTGTTTTGCATGCATCTCTTATTCAGAGCTGTTAGTTCTTTTAAAGAAAGTACTCTCTTGCTTCACTTATAATTGTTTGGAGAGTTTATGTTGAAATAAATTGATTGGTGTTTGGTTGGAACAGAAAATGTTGCATGTGGTAGATGGTATAATGGAAAAAGCTTACATATTCTTGTAGATCATTGTATTGGATAATTTGATACTTGTCAATTGTTTTGAGTTATCAAGTAGTTCATGTTTAAGCTTTTGTATCATGTAGTTAAAACCTATTAATGAAGAACTACCGTAAAGCTCGTTGAAATTTGGTTTGCATGATTGGTATCTCTAAGGTCTAGATATTTTCTAGTAAAAGGGTTTGGTTAACAAGGAAGACAGTGTAGAGTCTTATAATGCTTGCAATATGTTTTCATATAAGCCTTGCTGTGTCGGTTGATATCCTGTGTTTGCTTCAAATAACCTTGCTAGCCTAAACTCTGTACTGAGAGGGAATGCTTCTCGTGCATCCAAAACCTTGAGCCAAAATCCATGCCATCTGTGTCCACCATAACTACCTATATGTGGTATTTCCTTGCCATTCCAAGTAAATTTTTCATGTGCTACCTTTAAACTATTCAAACTTTATTACTCCTATTTTGTGTCAATGTTTACCAAGCTCATGAGGACGGGGTGGATGTCTTTATGTCAACTGTCAAACAGACTTTACCACCGGACTAGCGGCATATACATCCGCTTATCCATTAATTTTGCAAAAAGAGCTGGCAAATGGGGTGCCCAGTCCCAATTAATTACAACTTTAACCGCTTAATTCTCTTCACATTTTTGCCCTGATTTATCAGTCAAGCAATGACAAACAGTGAAATATCTGCATGTGTAAACAAAAGAGAAAGAGGGATGATCTGCCTTGCTGGTAGAAATAACGTCCTTCATGGGAGCCGCTCTTAAAAGTCTGGTTGGCAGGGGTCATATTGTACTTTCCATTTTCTGATTCGTTGACAATTAACAAACACCTCTCAAAACTTATTTTTACTCTCTATATGATTTCAAAAACTTAAAAAGCTCTAGCACATGATTTAATCCCTGCTTCCCTCTGCGAAGGGCCTTTCTTTTACTTTTATGTTGAGTCAGTTTTCCTACTTCTTTCTATCTTAGAAGCAAACACTAGTGTCAACTTTGGTGCAACAATTTTTATATGCTGTATATTGCACTTATTATATGCTTTGTGTTGACAAATATCCATGAGATATATATGTTGAAAGTTGAAAGCAATTGCTGAAACTTAAATCTTCCTTTGTGTTGGTTAAATACCTTTTACTTAGAATCTATTGCTTTATGAGTTAACTCTTATGCAAAACTCTTTGATGCTTG
This sequence comes from Poa pratensis, assembly GCA_947311845.1. NCBI lineage: Eukaryota > Viridiplantae > Streptophyta > Magnoliopsida > Poales > Poaceae > Poa > Poa pratensis. The sequence goes on from CAMZMU010000083.1 coordinate 32,528,217, forward strand.
TCTCGAAAGTACTATTCATGAAAAGTTTTTGCTTATATGATTCAGTTGTTTGCTCATTATCTACTTGCTAGCAAACTATAGACCATTGACCTGGATCACTTCATTCATAACATGTGCTTTACATATTATTTGATCAAGATTATGATTGTAGCATGTCACCTCAGAAATTATTTTGTTTTTATCGTTTTACCTACTCGAGGACGAGTAGAACTAAGCTTGGGGATGCTTGATACGTCTCAAACGTATCTATAATTTCTGATGTTCCATGTTGATATTATACCAATTGTTACATGTTTTATATACACTTCATAGCATTTTTATGCATTTTCTGGGACTAACCTATTAACAAGATGCCACAGTGCCAGTTCCTGTTTTCTGCTGTTTTTGTATTCCAGAAAAGCTAGTCTGGAAATATTCTCGGAATTGGACGAAACTTGGACAGAACCTCCTATTTTTCCAACACGAAGACGGAGTCCAGAGGAGGAGGGCCACGTGGCACCCACACCATGGGGCCGCGCGGCCCCCCTGCCGCGCCGTGGGGTGGTGTGGGGCCCTCGTGGCTCCGCAGCCGCCGCCCTTTCGCCTATTTATTCTCCCGACGCGAAAACCCTAAATACCCGAGCCATTATCCACGAAAAGTTCCAGAGACGCCGCCGCCGTCAACCCTAGCTCGGGAGGGTTCAGAAGCTCTTCCCGGCACCCTGCCGGAGAGGGGAATCATCACCGGAGGGCTCTACATCACCATGCCTGCCTCCGGAGTGATGCGTGAGTAGTTCATCCTTGGACTACGGGTCCATGGCAGTAGCTAGATGGTTGTCTCTCCACTTTATGCTATCATGTTTAGATCTTGTGAGCTGCCTATCATGATCAAGATCATCTTATTGTAATGCTACATGTTGTGTTTGCTGGGATCCGATGAATATTGAATACTATGTCAAGTTGATTATCAATCTATCTTATATGTTATTTATGATCTTGCATGCTTTCCGTTACTAGTAGATGCTTTGGCCAAGTAGATGCTTGTAACTCCAAGAGTGAGTATTTATGCTAGATAGTGGGTTCATGCCTCCGGTAATCTGGGAGAGTGACAATAACTTCTAAGATTGTGGATGTGCTGTTGCCACTAGGGATAAAATAACCGATGCTTAGCTTAAGGGTGCCGTTAGGTCTAATGCATTTGTTTACATTACGCACATTACTTAATGCAATTATCCGTTGCTTGCAACTTAATACCAACGGGGAACTCGGTATGACAACCTGGCGGTGGATTATTAGTCATAGACGCTGTTGGATAACGGTCTATGTATTTTGTCGTAATGCCCACATGAATATCATAGTAATCATCATGTCATATATATGCATTGTCATGCGCTCAATATTTTGTCAATTGCCCAGCTGTAATTTGTTCACCCAGCATGTTAGTTATCTTTTATGGAGAGACACCACTAGTGAACTGTGGACCCCGGTCCATTCTTTTACACTGATAATACAACCAACTGCAAACATTGTTCCTTTTCATTCTCTGCAATTTACTACTGTTTTCACACCATACGTTTAATCCTTTGTTTTCAGCAAGCCGGTGAGATTGACAACCTCACTGTTTCGTTGGGGCAAAGTAGTTTGATTGTGTTGTGTGCGGTTCCACGTCAGCGCGCCACTGACAACCTTCAGAAGTGATTTCTTGCTCCTACTGGTTCGATTAAACCTTGGTTTCATACTGAGGGAAAACTGCTGCTACACTGCATCATACCTTCCTCTTGGGGTCTCCCAACGAACGTGTGATCCACGCAATCACTCCTCCCCATCATTCTCTTTCGGAGGCCGTCGGTTCCAGCTTCGGATGGCCCATCTTCCTCATCAAGTCCAATTGGGATGGATGTGCTTGATCCTTCATTGTTCTTCAATTTCTTAGCCGGATTCTTGTGATCATCATATTGGGAGATCCACTTCGGCTTCTCGGTCAATTCAAGCCAACAATGTGCCATGGTGAAGGGTTTGCACTCCGTTTGATGGTACAAAGTGGCGGCCAAACCACACTAGCAAGCAAACAAGTAGAATCAATTACACAAATGGTCTTCGGCTGCTCGCCTTCTCCCTCTTCTCCTTATCCGCCTGCTCGCGTTCCCGCTGCTTGCGGCACCGCATCCTTCGCGCGACGGTCTCCGGCTTCAGCTCCGAGCCCTGCCTCTGCTCCACGGACTCGGACAATGCGCCCTTCTCCGTCAAATCGAGCACTCCTTCCGCTTCCATTCTCTCTTCTCACGGCGTCGCAGGCTACGGATGGGGATTTGCGGGGTGGACGCAGCGGGAGGAATGAAAGTGGCTGGCAGGAGTGGAGGTGGAGGGGATAAATGAAAGTGGCCGGCGTCCTTTTTTTGGGTTCAAATTTCGTGGACCAGCGTTGCCAGGTCCGACGTGGCGGACGCGTCCGGGACGCCCCAAACTAGTCCCACATATGGGCTGGGTTTGGGGTTTGCCGGACAGCCCGGACGTTTGGGGATGGTTTAGGGGCCGCGGTTGGGTCCTCGTTTTCAGCCCAAATACTATCCGGGCTATCCGCCCGGACGTTTAGGAAAGGTTTGCCAACCGTGGTTGGAGATGCTCTTATGATGTCGACGTCCGAGATGCATGGGATCAAGATTACAAGTAGAATAACTTGATATAATGGAAATGGTGGCAATATGACCTACTGTATTGCTATGATGCGATTGGTGTGGTGTGTCATTGGTTACAATCCTCCTTTTCAGCGGTTGGCCCATCTCTTTTCAAGAATGGTGCACGATGATAAAATAGGGTTTCAAGAATAAATGACTTTGATTCTCACTTCGAGCCTTGAACGGAACTAGTTGCGGATGATGACATATAGGCGGTGGTGCATGGTACGAACATTGGTACGGCACTAGAGCTCATACCGCAGCTCGTCAAAACATTTGCGATCGCCTCATTTTGCTTGTTTCCTTCTCCATCCAAATATATTTCCCATATTTCTCCATATTCACCATAAATGCGTCAGTTTCTGCAAGGCAACATAAAAAAAGGATATTTTGCAATTATTAGTGATTAGCCGCAAATTTAGATGAATAGTCAGAGATATTATTTGAATTATCTAATTTGAAATATGGAAAAAGAGTAAAAATTCGACTCATCAACCTCCCCAAGATTAAACCTTGAACACTATTGAGCAAGCAAACAACATTTAAAATGGGTCTATTTCTTGGGCCTATTATGGACAAAATTTTGCATAGCACGAGTGCGGGTGTGAGCATGCCCACCTGTACCGCTCGTCATCTTTTATTTCCGGGTAGTTTGTGTCGGCCGACTCCTCTGCTACAAGCACGGGTACGAGCGCCACCCATCATTAAAACTTTTATTACTTCTTGATGTTGCAACTCCTTTTTGGTACGAGCGTCAGCGTTTGTACCACAACTCGTTAAAACTTATGTTCCTTTTCTGGTTTGTCTCCTAAGACTGATATGAGCGTATGTACCAACGTGGACATTCGTACCGCAACTTGTTAAACTTCTGTCGTTGGTGTATAATCATGCTTGATGTGGTAGGAACATGAATTGACCTACCATTACTTGTTATATATTGTCAGCGATGTAGCTTCAACTTTTACCTGAAATATTATTCCTGTGCAAACACAAGCATGCATAATAACAGACTTAGACGAGTTATGATACATACCTAAATTTTAATATTTACAAGTTTAAGGCTCTGTTTGGCATCAAAGTATTTTTAAAGTATATAGATAATACTTTGGCTTCTAAAAATACTAAAGTATTGAATACTTTAAAGTGTTTGGATCCAATAAATAATGTGATTTTAAAACTGAAGTATTGTCCAAAACTGTAGTTTTTTTGAAGTATTGGAGAAAGAGGTCTGACCCTCTTTTTTCGAAACTGAGAAAGGAGAGAAAACTGAAGTATTGCTTTGCCTGGCGTTGCAATATTTGAACATTTTTATTGCAAAACGAAATGGCATGCAACAGACGAAACAACTAAAAACAATTTTATTTCACATGGGTTGCCTCCCTTGACGCTCTTTTGTTTCCGGTCAGTTAGCTCGACCGCAATAATGATAAAGCGCTTCTTGATGCCGGTAAACCCATAGAAAAATAATTAGCTTACTTTACAACCATTACATCAAGTATGTAAGTTTGGCTACTTTTTGATATAATGCCTAGCGGAAACCACTATTTTGTGCAGATGAAAAATAATCCAAAAAAATAACACAGGTACATAGAAAATTATGTCGTGCACTTGCATTTGTGTAAATGGTATGCATATTTTTATGTTGTCCACAAAACAAAGGGTGCACATATTTGTGCTACCTCATGTCCTCCTTCAGAACATAATGATGCAATAACTTTACACAGGAGTCACCAATTTTAAAGTGCACATGTATGATTTATATATGAATGCATAGTTTAGGGACATCACAAGTGTACTTTCACTTTATCTTCCGAGAAAAACGAGTGGCTAAACCTAAATGGATCAAAAGTCTTTATTGCACTCTCAAATGCAAATGATGCGATAGCGAATTATGCAAAAACAACACACAAACTCATCCCAAATGGATTGTGCATATTGCAATGTTCACGCTACATCCGATGCCTACCAAACCGCTTTTGTTCACATAATCATCATGATCTATGTTTACCGTACCAAAAAAAGCCTAACCCAAGCAATTCCATTTTAAAAATAGTAAGAATAAAATGCATTTAAAAACGAATATAACATTAATTGGCAGCATTATTTTCTTCCATATGTATATATGGAATACTTGGTAAGTCTTATTAGTAAAATATTTGTTTCCCAATATAGTGTTGGTTTTAGTTTCTACCAAATTGTTGTCTATAATGTATTTTGGACATCAACAAAGGTCGATTCTATCGTTGTCTCTTTGGTCATTTAGAGTCAGTAGAAAATAAAACTAGTTCATATAATGGAGTGTGTCTTTAGACTGCCTATGTGAATAGTAAACAACTCAACTCCTAGTAGGAACATGTCTTTTAATGTACTTATATAGATTCTATGTGAAGAGAGAAAGGATTTTGTAATACAAGTTCACAAACCGACTCTTATTGAGAGCCACACTATTAGTTCATTTGAGACATGCCAATTGTTAAGAGCCTTACTCTTAACCTTTCATCTACGAAGGCTGACACTGAACTCGTCTTATATAGTTGCTAATGTGCGGGAGAGATAATATAAGATAAAATAAAGTTGATTCCTCACTGATAGCGAAACAAGTCAGTCACTTTATGTTCTCTCATTTAACAATAACTCTTCATACCAAGTCAGTTCAAGACACACCAATTGTATGAACTACTTCACTGATGATTCTAGTTGACGAGGAGGGATCGAAGAGTCTATGACTGACTTTATCCATGCCATAGTTACAAGTGCCACATACTTCCCAAGGAGTAATAGTTATACGAGTCAGTGTATCACGAGAAACAAATGGCTCATGTAACAATTCCATAGTATGTAAATCAAAGTGAGAGTCAATATTGAGGTGTAAAGGTGCATTTATATAGGGGGCATAAGCTTCACACATAGTAACATGTCCACCAAATAATCAATAATTTAGGTCCGCGTCTACTTGCCTAACCATGGCTTCATCCCTCACCACGATCTGATATGCTAAACAAAACTTAAAGTACATACTACCATGGTAGGGTGGACAACGATTGTATCTGATATAGTCAAAACAACTTGGATAAATCGTCTCAAAAGAAGAATTCAACACATATGACAGTCAATAATTGATTTTGAGCACACATAAATATACCTCATTATGCACATGAGATGGTTTTCCCCCAAATGTTCCCAAATCATAGGAAAAAGAAAGGGCGAGCCTATAAGAAAAAGTCATGTGTACCTTGTTCTACCGTTTGTGGTGCTCTAGAACATACCATCATTTATAAATCAAGCACAAACCAACAGATGTTACAAACCACACTGTCACGAAGATATGATGAAAACTTTGCTACCTCTTACCGCTGTTAACCGAAAAAAGAAGGGGGTGAGACTATAAGAAAAATGTCATGTGTAGCTTGTTCTATTGTGTGGGGTCCTCTAGAATACACCATCATGCATAATTAAGCAAGCACAAAACACCAGAACGCGGGGAAGAACCGCGACATAGGGTAGTAATTGTTTCCCATGTGTTACAGACCACGTTGTCATGAAGATTGATGAAAATTTTGCTACCTCTTACCACCGTTAACCGTATTGGGCACATACACGAAACCCTAGATGACTTTGTTTCCAATGCCACTTGCAACCTGAATGAAAGAGCAATTAATAGCGGGAGAAAGAAAGAGAGGGAATGTCAAGGAGATGGACGGAGAGGCCGAGAAGAAAGGTGAGGGGCACATCAAAGAAATATACATCAAAAGGATCAAGAAAATAATAGGGGTGCTTGAAGCCATTGCGTGGGTGGATGGTGGGGATGGGGTATAACAACTACTAATCATTTAGAACCGCGACAAATGAAGTCGAGGCGTAAGATATACTCATAACTTTTATAAACGTATAGATATATAACAACTACTAATCTTGTTGTGGAAGATAATAAATCATGTGACTATTAGTGGCGGAGCTTGAAGCCATTTGCATGGGGGTTGAAAAGGCCACCATAGGGTTGTGTTTGCAAGATCAGGGGCCGGGTGGTGGGGGGGGGGGGGGGGCAAATGGACGATTTATATGGCCTTGCTTAGTTAAAATCCCATGGGCTGGGGGCCGCACCCCTGGCTCTCACTTAGCTTCGCCGCTGGTGACTATGGAGACAAAGATCCACTAAACAAACGAAAAATATATGTGTTGGCTTGGTTTCACCATCACTCCGACCTCTACTCATGAGAATTGGCACAATATCATTAACAATTCAAACACCATTTCACATGGTATGGTTAGTAAATTCAAACTTTGTTAAAAATGATCCGCCGAAAGATTCACCGCCAAATTTTAACTGCCCCGAAAAATTGGTGATGGAGTCGACCGTTAACATCACGCGCGAAGTATGATGTTAAAACATAAGTATGTTTGAAAAAAAATACGCGCTCGTGAGACAACTATTTGACCGGTTAGATTGACAACGTCATATGATCAGGTGTAGCTAAAGTAAGAGAATGGATAGTTTTCACCAAAATTTAAATACTCATATGAAGTGATAAGTCATAAGCTCATTGAGCGACCATCAACAGTCGGATAGTTAATAACGAAGTCGACCGTTAAAACTAGGTTCGGAAAACAATATTAAAATATAATATTTGAAAAGTAGCGCGTGCGCGACAACTAGTCCATTTGACCGAGCAGGTTGATAGAGACGTGTGATCAGTAAAAGGACGATTTTTCTGTCAAAGATCACAAAGGTATCTGACTTGTAGCAGCCAAGCACATAATCCAAAATAATAACACCGGTACATAGAAAATTATGTCATGCACCTGCATTTGTGCAAATGGTATGCATTTTTTATGTTGTCCACAAAACAAAGGGTCCACATATTTGTGCTACCACATGTCCCCTCCTTCTTCAGAACATAAGGATCCAATAACTTTACACACGAGTCACCAATTTTAAAGTGCACATGTATGATTTATATATGAATAGTTTAGGGACATCACAAGTGTACTTTCACTTTATCTCCAAGAAAACGAGTGTCCAAACCTAAATGGATCAAAATTCTATATTACAATCTCAAATGCAACTGATGGGATAACCAACTATACAAAAACAACACAAACTCATCCCAGATAGATTGTGCATATTGCAGTGTTCACGCTAGATCCGATGCCTACTAGACCCCTTTTGTTCACATAATCATCATGATCTATGCTTATCGTACCAAAAAACAGCCTATACCCAAGCAATTCCACTTTAAAAATATTAAGAATAAAATGCATTTTAAAAACAAATATAACATTAATTGGCAACATTATTTTCTTCCATATGTATATATGGAATACTTGGTAAGTCTTAGTAGTAAAATATTTGTTTCCCAATATAGTATTGGTTTTAGTTTCTTCCAAATTTGTGTCTATAATGTATTTTGGACATCAACAAAGGTTGATTCTGTCGTTGTCTCTTTGGTCATTTAGAGTCAGCAGAAAATAAAACTAGTTCATATAATGGAGTGTGTCTTTAGACTACCTATGTGAAGGGCAAACAACTCAACTCCTAGTTGGAACATGTCCTTTAATGTACTTATATAGATTCTATGTAAAGAGAAAAAATATTTTGTAAAACAAGCTCATAAACCGACTCTTATTGAGAGCCTCACTCTTAATTCATTGAGACATGCCAATTGTTAAGAGCCTTACTCTTAACCTTTCATCCACGAAGGTTGACCCTGAACTCGTCGCATATAGTTGCTAATGTGCGGGAGAGATAATATAAGATAAACTAAAGTTGATTCCTCACTGATAGCGAAACAAGTCAGTCACTGTATGTTCTCTCATTTAAAGGTAACTCTTCATACCAAGTGAGTTCAAGACACACCAATTTTATGAACTATTGACGAGGAGGGACAAAAGTGTCTATGACTGACTTTATCCATGCCATAGTTACAAGTGCCACATATTTCCCAAGGAGTAATAGTTATATGAGTCAATGTATCACGAGAAACAAATGGCTCATGTAACAATTCCATAGTATGTAAATCAAAGCGAGAGTCAATATTGAGGTGTTAAGGTGCATTTATATAAGGGGCATAAGCTTCACACATAGTAACATGTGCTCGAAATAATCAAATAATTTAGGTCTGCATCTACGTGCCTAACCATGGCTTCATCTCGCACCACGATCTGATATGCTAAACAAAACTTAAAGTATGTAGCACCATGGTAGGGTGGACAACGGTTGTATCTGATAGTCAAAATAACTTGGATAAATCGTCTCAAAAGAAGAATTCAACACATATGATGGTCAATATACATAAATATACCTCATTATGCACATGAGATGGTTTTTCCCAACTGTTCCCAGAACATAGAAAAAATAAAGGGCGAGCCTATAAGAAAAATTCATGTGTACCTTGTTCTATCCTGTGCGGTCCTCTAGAACATACCATCATTTATAAATCATGCACAAAACAACAGAACTCGGGAAAGAACCACAACATAGGGTAGTAACTGTATCCCATGTGTTACAAATCACACTGTCACGAAGATTGATGAAAATTTTGCTACCTCTTATCGCTGTTAAACGGAAAAAGAAGGGGGTGAGCCTATAAGAAAAATGTCATGTGGAGCTTGTTCTATTGCGTGGGGTTCTCTAGAACACACCATTATGCATAAGCAAGCACAAAACACCAGAACTCGGGGAAGAACCACGACATAGGGTAGTAATTGTTTCCCATGTGTTACAAATCACGCTGTCACGAAAATTGATGAAAATTTTGCTACCTCTTGCAACTTGCAACCCTGAATGAAAGAAAGATCAATGAATAGCGGGAGAAAGAAAGAGAGGGGATGTGAAGATGGACAGAGAGGCCGAGAGGAAAGGTGAGGGGCACATCGACGAAATCGAGATACATCAAAAGGATCAAGAAAATAATAGGTGCTTGAAACCATTGCGTGGGTGGGGATGGGGTATAACAACTACTAATCTTTTAGAACCGCGACAAATGAAGTCGAGGCGTAAGATATACTCATAGCTTTTATAAACGTATAGATATATACCAACTACTAATCTTGTCGTGGAAGATAATAAATCATGTGACTATTAGTGGCGGAGCTTGAAGCCATTTGCATGGGGGTTGAAAAGGCCACCATAGGCTTGTATCTGCAAGATCGGGGGGGGGGGGGGGGGGGGGGGGGAGGGGGGGGGGGGGGGTGGGGGCAAATGGACGATATATATGGCCTTCCTTAGTTAAAGCCCATGGCACGGGGGCCGCACCCCTGGCTCTCACGTAGCTCCGCCGCTGGTGAATATGGAGACAGAGATCCACTAAGCAAACGAAAAATATACGCTTCGGCTTGGTTTCATCATCACATCGACCTCTACTCATGAGAATTGGCACAATATCATTAACAGTTCAAACACCATTTGACATTATATGTTTAGTAAATTCAAACTTGGTTAAAAATGATTCGCCGAAAGATTTACCGCCTAATTTTAACTGCCCGGAAAAATTGGCAATGGAGTCGACCGTTAACATCGCGCGCGAAGAATAATGTTAAAACATAATGTTTGAAAAGAATGCGCGCTCGTGAGACAACTGACCAGTCAGATTGACAACGTCATATGATCGGGTAGTAAGAGAATTGATAGCTTTCATCGGAATTTAAACAACATTTTCTAAGATATCCCTTTAAAACTCATATACAGTGATAAGTCATAAGCTTAGGATGTCTCCAACGGGGCGACGCATCCAGTCCGGCCGTGTCCGTTGCTGTCCGGATGGGTAAAAACCAGTCCCCAATGGGCCGACGCATTCTAAATATTGTCCGTTTTTCTGTCCGGCCCGACGCATCCCTGGACCAAATTTGGGTCACGTTTGCGTCGGGACGGACGTGTCCGCGCGTCCTTTTGCGTCGGTGTTGTCCGTCTCTGTCCCCTCCACACATGGCTTGGCCCACCTACCAGTCAAACAAATCCAGTACAATCTTCACTTCCTCTCCCTCTCCTCTATCTGAAAAAATTCCCCACCGAGCCACAGCGTCGCTGCACGCCATGGCTGGGAGTGCTCCTTGGTCGTGCCTGACGCCGGCGCGGCGGAGGACGGCGTCGGCCTCGCCTCCAGCTCACGGTCCAGAGCCTCACCTGCTCCACCCCGGCGGCGCGGAGGACGGCGGCGTGGTGTTCGTCGAGACCCGCCTGCTCCACCCCGGCGATGCGCTAGTGGACGTGGGCATCGTCGTCCACCCCGGCGACGCGGACGCAGGCAGGAGGTTGGTTCGGCGGGTCTGTCTCTTCTTATTGCTGCTGCTGCTCGATGCGATCCAAACGGCGACTCCACCACCATGGATTCGATCTAGTGCTAGCAGGATGCGACCCATGCTAGCTTGCCGCGAATGCGTGCGCTTGCAATCCTGGAGCTCCCGCAACTCGTGGGGCATGGCGCTCCCGCAACTCGTGCGCAACATCAGCTAGCAGCATACCGACCGGGAAGAGCTAGTTCTCTAGTCACCGCCCAGCAGCACGGCCGTGGTGGCGCTGGACTAGAGATAGCTGCTCCTGCTCTCTCTCTCCCCTAGCGTGAACCAGCTCCTGCTCTCTTGCTTTCTACTGCTGCTATTGTCTCCGGCTCGGATGGGTTTGGCCATGCGAGCAGCGAGCTGACCTTCACGCCGCCGACGACCTCGTCCAGTACTGGTACTACTCAGCTGTCGGTGTCCGTTTGCGTCGGTATCCACCGTTGGGGGCACCTACCAAATGGGCGTGTCCGCTCTGTGTCCAGCTGGCCGAACGGCGACGCAAACGGATAAATTCCAGACAAAATCAGTGTCCGTTTGCGTCGCCCGTTGGAGATATCCTTATCGCCTAACTTCAACAGTTGGATAGCTAATAACGAAGTCGACCGTTAGGACTAGGCGCGGAAAACAACATTAAAATATAATATTTGAAAAGAAGCGCGTGCGGCGCGGCAACTAGTCCATTTCAATGAGCAGGTTGATAGAGACGTGTGACCAGAAGAAGGACAAGTTCCTCTATTTTTCTGACAGAAATCACAAAAGCAACTGGCTTGTAGCAGCCAGGGTCGTGGGCCCCACCAAGATGCGCTATGTATAGCCAGCCCTTCCCTTGGGAAAGGAAAAACGTGAACCAAATCAGGCACGGTCATTGTGTAGCAGCACAGTGAGTCCTGTCCTGGGGCGTCTCGAGAGCAACGCCTGTACTAGCCCTCCACCTCCAGGTCTCGTCGCCCATCGACTTCTTCGCTCGCGGTCTCACCTCCCCGTTCTCCTTGACTCACTTCGCCGTCACCCAATCACCGCCGACGACGCGGCGCCGCTCCCCCGTCGAGATTTCTAGCCGTCTGAGGAATTTGTGGAGGAGGAGGAGATCCCAATTCTTGATTTCAAGAAATTCGTCGTCGATTTGCAAAGGTCAGTACGATCCCCTTCTCTACATCTTCTATATTCCCCTTGCTACGCGTTTGCGGGCAGAGGGAGGCCGGCCGGCCGGCGGTGGTCAGCGGCAAGGGGATTGCCGGCAGTGTCCCTTGGCAGGGCGGGCCCATTTCTACGTTTTGCACCGGGGCTCTTGAGATCAGCTGCAAGAGGCACACATCCGGATGCAAAATCGAGTTCTTGGAGAAGACCATGGCCAGAAACTGCACCCACATAGTTCCAATAGGGAGCGGTGGGGGGCACATGAGTTACCTTGTTTTTTCTCGCGCCAGGGCAGTTAAAGTTCACCAATGCTTTTGCTCTAAAGGACAAATGCGGCCATGTGAATTTTGGAGAGAGTAAATGGAAGATGCATACCACACCCGATGAGGGGTGGAGATTTTACGTGTAAAGGACCTTGACAAGATTACCCTGCCGCATACTTTATTTCGGTTCTTTTTGTTTTGTTGTTTTCATAAGTGTGTCAGGAGTTTCACGTTGGCTAATGATAAATTGATAATTGGCTCCTTGCTTTAGTACTACAGTAGTATATTTTGGCTAATCATAATGTGTTGGTTGTGTATATGTGAGAGTTGCTTCATTGTCTGTGTATATTTAAGGTTGATGAAGTGTGCCTTCATATTTTGCAGGTGGAGAACTAGAGACTGAGAGACCGATTAGGTGCCCTGCCTGATCCAATCTCGCTGCTCCTGACAAGCGATAGAAAACTTGATAGCAACAGATGGCACATGACTTTTTGTGTTCATCAGGGAGATCAAGTAGACAAAGTAAATATGCATGATTTCGGACAATGGCTTCCTCAGTCACAGAGCAGCGCCGATCTTTATTTCTCAAGTATGATGTCAACTCAGTTGGACAATTCCATCGAGATCCAGACTAGAGATAGTGCAGTTGCATTGTTGGAGAAAGAGTCTGCTCATCCGTTTGGCATTAGGAGTGCTTCTGGGCCGATTGAAGTCACTAGAAATGATGCTGGGGCAATTGAAGACGTTCAAAATGGTGCTGGACCAACTGAAATTATTGACTTGAACAACACTCCACCACCAAAGCCTAAGAGGAAAAAGCACAGGCCAAAGGTCTTGAGACCACCAAAGGCTCCTAAGTCTGCAACTCCAAAGCCTTCGAAGGCAAAGGAAGAAAAACCATCTGGCAAAAGAAAGTATGTCCGCAAGAATACACCAGCAGGCCAACATCCTCCGGAACAGACTGGGGATTCACACTGCATATCTAAGCCGAAATCGGCTAAGCGGTGTCTGAACTTGGATGGGGATGTTCCACAAGAGAGCAGACATCCTGGATCTCAAGCTCAGCTGATATCTGCTGACCCCAAGGATTATCAACCATCTGAGTCTTCTACCAGTCAAAGTAATGTCCAAACCCAGTTGCCATGCCATGTGGGTTTTACCACCAGGTCAATGTACAGTTCAGCCAATCAGATGGCTGGTGCACAGTTACTGCCTGCAGATAATACAGAAACAGCAATTTACAGTTCAGCAAATGGAATGGCCGATGCACAGTTTTTGCCTGCACGTCATATGCCAAAAGGAGTATTACTTGACCTCAATAGTTCTACAGAGCAGATACAACATGAGTATGCTAATTTTGTAGACATGCCTGCACAATTTTTTCAGTCCGGAATAACAGAAACATTACAAAAATCATTGCTAGAGCCCCATGCTGGGATGTCAAATAAAAATTTACCCGATCTCAACAGCTCAGCCAGTCTAAATCAGGGGATGCCATCTAATTTCACAGAATACTTGCTTTCATCTCCACAGGTTTCTTTAAGAGAAACACACATGGACAAACAGATGCTTAATTGTCACAGAATTCCTGAAAATGCAATTACGACTGCTCAGTGTTCTGAAGGGTTTGCAATGACGGGAAATTTCAATCCTAATCCTTGTTCACGAGAGGCTTGGGCGACCGACCAAATGTCTCATGGCTACAGATCAACACAAAACCCCATGTCACGGCCCAAGCACATTGAAGGGCATTCGATGATAGGAAATTTGAGTGAGCTCACAACGATAGACGACTACTTAAAGTTTATGACCAGTTCTTACATGCAAACAGGTAGTGCACTTGGACTCCATGGTTCTCACGGCTCATCACATATGCATGCACTGGATACCAGAGGAGATCATAATGCTTCCAGTGGTGCTCATGTTTCATTAGGTGTGAATTTCGACCAGCAAAGGAATGGATGGGCATCTGAAGATGTTTGCCATGCTGCAACCTCGCGGGGGTCATATTTTCCTGAAACTTACAAAAGGATGAGAACAGATAATCATAGTAACTGTCTGAATGGAGGTGTGGACAATATTTCTACCCCATCTATGTATTTGTCGAACAATCCGAATACAAATGCGGTTTCAGCCATCAACTCTAATGTATTTACCTTAGCTGATGCTCAAAGATTGATAGCCCGTGAAAGTCACGAGCTTCCCGAGGAATGATTAGTTTTGGAGCATCAGGAAACAATATGGTTAGAAGACCAGAAATGATCCAACAACATCACAGACTTGCGATGCATGGCACTGCATGCAGAGATTCTGTTGAAGCATCTGACAACCATTTCAGGCTCATAACAAAAAATTATACACAGCTGCCTAGTAATCCAAACACCCTTCAAAGCCAAAATCATATTCCGAGCATTGGAAGTTGTCAACTTCATTTTTTGGAAGGCAACACGGTTAAAGGGTCAGATTTGCCGGCTGAACTGCATAAGCCTAGCACTTCCCCTCAGGATAATACTCGGAATAGTTTCTGCATTGGCCCTTCTGACGAGCTTGGCAGAAGTATCAATGGGAAAATGTTTAGGTCCCCTGTCATTCCAACAACCCAATCAAAAGGTAATGACACTCTGAAAGTTTTTAGCTGTCAACTGGAGAGTTCTGGAGAAGTTGATAGGCCCCTTACCAATCCAATAAATCCATCACCAGGTACTGATGTTCTGAGAAATGAGAATCATCAACTGGAGGTTTGTGGAGAAACCACTGCAGCTAAACCCAGTGAGAAGCGAAAGGTAGGACGGCCCAGAAAAGAGATAAAACCTGGTGAGATGCCAAAGCCTAGAGGTCGTCCAAGGAAGGAAAAGGTTATTGGTCCAGAACAGTCCAAAGGTAGCCATACTGATCGATTACAAAACGAGGATATTTGTAGTGTCTCTGGACCTCATGTGGCTGAGGCTTCTGGTTTCAAAGAGCTTAATACGGAAAGAAGTGGAGAAAGCTTTCCTGGAGTTATAGCACCCTGGTGGATCCTTTGGATCTCATAATTCAAAAGATAAAAGCCTTATACATCAGCAAATTAGATGATACTCGGGCACCTGAGCTTCATGGTGCTCTTGTCCCTTACAAAGGAGAATTTGGTGCACTTGTTCCATATGAGGGAAAGTGAAAAGAAAACGTGATCGGGCCAAAGTGAATCTCGATCCAGTAACTGCTCTAATGTGGAAGTTATTAATGGAACCGGATATGGTTGATGGTTCTGAAGGGATGGATCAGGACAAGGAGAAATGGCTTGATGAAGAAAGAAAAATATTCCGAGGACGTATCGATTCATTCATTGCTCGCATGCATCTTGTTCAAGGTATTGCTACTATTTCAAATCAGTACTCCTGACAGAGACTTTTTTTTTTTACATATAGTTAAGAGTCCATGTATAGGATTCCAAAACCTGGCATGGTCTCATGTTCGAACTCTGAGTTCACGTTAATGGGAGAATCACAGATCATTAATGGGTTGGGTTCGTGTTGGATGTAGCTTTGTGTTTATGGATTTGCAAAAAGGCACCTTTAACTCTTGAATGACCTCTGTCTATTTGTAGGAGATCGACGTTTCTCTCTTGGAAAGGATCAGTTGTGGATTCAGTAGTGGGTGTTTTTCTTACTCAGAATGTTTCAGACCATCTTTCCAGGTGAATTAAGCTTAGAACCTATTTGAATTATAATCTGTTTGTGACTAGCATTCTGAGGCTATATTGTTTGTCTGACTGTTGTCTTCTACTTTTATAGCTCTGCATTTATGGCTCTCGCTGCAAAATTTCCTGCAAAGCCAGAAGCCTCTAGAATACCTGCAAGTAGGATGTTTCATACTATGCCCGAAGAGAATGGTGACTGTTCTGGATTGTTTGGTGATTCTGTCAAGTTGCAGGGCAGTATCCTCATTGAAGAGGCAAGTAATACAGCAGGCTCCTTAGTTACAACAGAAGAAAAGGAAGGAAGCAACAGTGTTGGATTGTTCGGAAATTCTCCTGGAGATGGAGTAGACTGTGCAGGAGTTTATCATAACTCTTATGGGACACTGCCGGTTAGACTGCATGAGAGCAAGGCACTGGCCTTGGGGATTGAAAGTGCTGTTGAAGCTGAAGATGTGGCATTGGAGGATGTTGTTTCATCACAAAACTCTGCTATTTCAGCTCAAAGTTCCCCAGATTATCTGTTTCACATGACTGATCATATGTTTCCTAGCACATTGGTAAGTTTTACAGCAGAAGACTTTGTTGGCAGAAATATGCCCAATGGTACAAGCAACTCCACCACATATACAGAACTTCTAAGGATGCAAGAGCTAAAAAGCAAGCCTAATGAAAAAAATGGATCATCGCAATATGATCAAGTTCCAGTGCCATGTACAAACATGGGGTCAATGCCCAGTGAAGTACATAATCTCAGCAGCAAGCGTCAGCCACTTCATTCTTCTGTCTCTTATCACCAGAATGACCAAGCCCATCTCCCAGATATAACATATGCCAGTGATTTAGAGCGCTCAGTATATAGTGGCCTCAATAGAACAGATGATTCCAATGTCACACCAGCTGAGACTAGATTTGATTGTCCTTCATATTCTCCTGGAATTGACAGTGATAAAACCAAAATGGCTAATTCTTTAACTGCTCTTTTATATGATATAGATGGATCTTTATGTCAGCAAAAACTCCTTTCCCTTCTGCGACAACACAAGGAGCTGATTTCATTTCACCAATCATGGATAAATATTTTCATCTGCCAAGTTCAGAGTCGGTGCCATTTGCTAAGGAGCAGTCCTTTGAAAAGAATCTTTCAAGAAATGACGTTGTAGCTGCATTTGTGAAACAGCATGTAACTCCAAATTTGCAAGAGGAATGTGCTACCAAAGCAAACCAAATCGGTGAAAATCACCAGTCAGGACTTAGCCAACAGTCTGGTAATGTTGGACTTCCAAAAAACAAGGATGGGAGTCATTATTCTTCGAGCTTATATCAAAGCGAGAAAGCAAACTCTGAACTCCTACAGGGGGTTGCTTCAGATTCGATAGAGAAACCCAAAGACACTAAAAAGGCTTTCCCTGAAGTTCCCGCTGACAGATCAAAAACAAAGAAGGCAAGAGTTGGGGCTCGTAAAAAGAAAACATATGATTGGGATATTTTAAGACAAGAAGTTCTTCTCAATCGTGGACATGAAGAAAGAGGTCCGAATGCAAAGGACACTTGATTGGGAAACAATAAGGCAAATAGATGTGAAGGAAATATCTGACACAATTAGAGAGCGAGGGATGAATAACATGCTGGCAGAGCGGATAAAGTAAGTATGTCACAAAGTAGCTATTAAATGAAGTACGATATATTTCTAGTCGTACGAGCAGGCGTCTAATTCAATCTGGATTTACCTATTTGTTGGAATATCATGGTCTGGTCATGTATACTCATCTTTAGCAATTTCCATTGTAGGCATTTCTAAACAGGTTGGTGACAGACCATGGGGCCATTGATCTTGAATGGTTACGCTATGTGGATCCAGACAAAGCAAAGTAAGCCAAATCATTATATACTGTTCTAACTGTTTGTTTGTTCACACATTGTCTTGTGGTCACTATTTGAGGCAAAATTATATGAGGTCCTCCATTAATTTTTTCCAATCGGGCTTCATTGCTAAGTTTTGTACTGGTTTTGGTAGTTGAATGGAATCTGGTGTGTTTTACTGTTGTGAACCTTCATTCACAATAGGATAGCTACCATGCTAAAGAAGTTAAGATAACCACTAGACAGACATAGGTTGAGACAAGAGAATAGACTGATTCTTCTTGCCTGAGTTTCTCAAAAGCTAACGAACTAACACTTAAATGCTGCGAAGGATTGGGTTGACATGGGTTTAGAGAGAGAATAACACGGAGAAATAGATAAATTTTTCTTGCTTGATTCCCTCAGAAGTTACACAGCCAACTCCGACCTTCTAGTTTGAATCAATATATTCTAACTAGGAAGTCTCCTAGAAGATGTATCTGATCCATGCTTCCCTAATCCTCCTGAACTCTTCCTATGTAATCTATCCCAATTCTATTTATATCTCACTTTCTGAAATCAAGTCCTCTTATTCCTGAACTCTCTCCTAGCCGACTCCTTTCTACAGGATCCACACACCACACCATCCTTGTCTTGTAGCCAGCTGTCCGCAGTGCATATGATGTTGCTTTGATGCAATATGTTAATGTCCACAAAAGTATAGTTGTCTGATTGAATTTAGTTAGCGTGTCAAAGTCTACTCTGGCTCTTAAAAGGGCCTTGTTGACTGCGTTATGTATTAATGGCTCTACTTGAACAGAATCTGGAGTAAGGGGCTTGATTGATCAAATCAGAATAATGTAGGGTCTCTCATGTATGTGTGTAATTTGGCTGTCCACTCACAACTTATTATACTTTAGCCACATGTATGACTACAAATATACCTGTCGCGAGAAAATTAATGGCCATACCATTATAAGTACATTTATAGACATAAACTGAAATACCATGTTTGACATTAATGGTCGAAGCTGCATTTTGGGGGTTGCAAAGTATAGACTGGTCATGTTTGTTTTGGGTCAGAAGTATTATCTGGTGCTCTTTATTCTCTTTTGAACAAATTTAAGAAGCTTAACAAGAAAAAACTCAACTGGAGGTTCAAGAAACAGTTAACTGTTTACTTGTGTAATCTGTAGTGTTTCCGTTCTTGTTACATATGGATGCATACTAAAAGACCAATTAAGCACTGCCATACCTAGGTGGAGAACCTATCAGGTGAACCGAGGTTTGTGGTGCAGCACTGCAACCGATGCATCCGGGCTCAGTTTGCATATTTAGGCAAACGGAAAAATTCTACAAAAAAATAGAGTGCATAGATACAATGAGTATGCAATGTTCTACAAAGACTTTAGTCCAAATACAAAACAAAAACTGCAAAACAATATAAATTCAGTGTCATAGCGGTAATGGGCCAAATTCCTAGTCCAATTTAGGGCCACTTCTTTTGGGCTTATGCTTATGCATAAGCCTGGTTATTGATTCCGGTGGGGAGAAACCGCGGTGGGTAGAAGCTACTAGAAACTGAGGGGAGACTTCTTTTGGGCTTATGCTGTTTTGGCTTATTTGCTGTAATGAGTTGTAAGATGTCGGTTATGCCCCTGAATTTGATATGCTGTACTTAATAAAGCAATGTTAACTTACATATGCTAGTATTTGGTGAAAATGACATAGAAAAAGAATAAAAATAATATGAAAAGGTAAATGATGATAAAAAAATATATTGTCGTTGTATAATTCATAGTGATTTTAAGAACATGTATAAAAGAAATGGCATGTTGCACTAAAATAAAACGGAAGAAAGCATGTGCACAAGATTTCATCAAAAATAATTTTTGCGATGTGTACAAAAAAATGATTGTCGCAAGCCAGCTGAGTTTAAAGCGGAATCGTACGACGCATGCATGGATTAGGCGGCATCATTACATGATAAATAATTAATAAATATGTAATTAGCTGGGCAACTGGTCCACGTGCATGCATATGTGGTTTTACATGGAGAACGTGAAGTCTAGACAGCGACGGCGTCAGCGTCAGGGAGCGACAATGCAACCAAGGAATCGACGCACGTGATGCGGAGTGGCATTCCTGCCGTAAATAGAAGCAACCAACGGGGCATATCTATGTACCTATTCGTTTCCTAGCAGAGAAGCTCGGGAAGCTCTCCAGAATCAGCTCGGTACCAGTTTCTGGATATAGGAAGGAAATGGGCTTCGCGGTGGAAATAAGCCTGCTAGGAGCCGGAGACTTCTTTTGAGTTTCTGCGGTGGGGAACCTAGAAGCTGGCAGAAGCTCAAAAGAAGTGGCCCTTAGTTTAGCTACTATTTACTCAGAGATTTGTTCTTGAGCTGTATGTAAAGTTTTAAATTGGAGCTTTGCAGCATGGCTGTGTGTACGGGCTGATTTTATTTGTCAGAATATTCTGAAAACATCTAGACAAGTGTGCCGAGGCTGGGTGTACCCGGTGCACCACGAGCCCGGGTGCATTAGATACTTTCTCTACCTAGATGACATATCTTGAACAAACTCATAAGTCATAACTGAGTGCATACATACAGACATGTGAAGGGGTTATTAAAAAGTTACCGTGGATCAACTCATAGGGTCGGGAGAGGGTGGGAGTGCTTAAATGGGTTTCAAGATGTGATGTGGTTATTCTGGAAGTTATTGACCTATGTGACCTCAACCTTAGATGAACTTAGTTCATTCAATTGTCTTGTACGACCGTTCAAGTGGAAAGTTTACATGATCGACTGAAATAGGTGTTTGCACTAACTGCACCCCATCTTTATATTTTGTGTCATTGTGGCAATGGCCTAAATGCTTGTAAAGTTCTGTTGTTGAATGGTTTTGACATTTAAAATATTCTGTTGTGTCTCTTTCAGGGAGTACCTCTTAAGCATTAGAGGACTTGGACTCAAAAGTGTAGAGTGTGTGCGTCTTTTGACACTCCACCATATGGCTTTCCCTGTATGTTCTTCCTCTACTAACTTTGTTAATGTTTTATTTATTTGATCTTGAGGTTTATCTGTATCAATTTGATTATGTAGGTGGATACAAATGTTGGTAGGATTTGTGTGAGGCTTGGGTGGGTGCCACTTCAACCCCTACCTGAGTCACTTCAGTTGCATCTGTTGGAGCTGTAAGTGTCCTCAATCCTTATAGTTGGTTTGACTAGTATATTATACACAAATGACCGAGTTTGATCATCCACTGCTGAAGGTACCCTCTGCTGGAGAACATACAGAAATACCTCTGGCCGCGATTATGTAAGCTTGATCAGCGGACATTGTAAGTTCTAGAAACCATGTTAATTATTTACTTTGGGAAGGTCTTTATCTGCAGGTATATAGTGACAGTTTATGATGTGCAGGTACGAGCTTCACTATCAAATGATAACATTTGGAAAGGTAAACATGAGACATCAAATTTGGCAGAGCAACATGTAACTGACTTGC
The DNA here is from genome assembly GCA_947311845.1 of Poa pratensis. NCBI lineage: Eukaryota > Viridiplantae > Streptophyta > Magnoliopsida > Poales > Poaceae > Poa > Poa pratensis. The sequence continues at coordinate 32,549,578 of CAMZMU010000083.1, forward strand.
CGTGTGTTATTGAAATTGTTTTACTTTGTTTTCCTCGTCAGGTGTTCTGTACAAAAAGTAAGCCAAATTGCAATGCATGCCCAATGAGAGCTGAATGCAAGCACTTTGCGAGTGCATTTGCGAGGTAATGTCTGAAGATTACATTCTACTAGGCTAATCAAACTAGGCATCTCACACTCTGATATTTAAACTCCAATTGTATTCGTGGGAGCTATTTTTATGTGTAACTATGTATTACTTTGTGTTAATTGGTAGCTAAAATCACCTGGAAAAAATTGGCAGCTGGGTAACAATCTATTTACTTTCTTGACGGCAACATCTAATCTGTGCTAAAATTTGGCAGCTAAAGTACACCCCAAAATTGGTTCATTGGAGAAGAATTTATTCCAGTTCAATTGATTTGACAATGTAGTGGAGCTATTAGCTCTCGATATAAAAGAAATGAAGTGCTAATCGGTGGCTAAACATCGCTAATGAATTTGTTTTTGATACAGTGCTAGGCTTGCTCTTCCTGGACCTGAAGAGAAGAGTTTGGTTCCATCAGGAAACACAATTGCTGCAGAGAGCTGCCACCAGCCATATACAAGTTATAGGCCTGCAAATCAACTTGATTGGAATGCACATGCCGGTGACCATGTTTTGGAGAATCGCCAGCCAATTATTGAAGAGCCAGCAAGTCCAGAACCAGAACCAGAGACTGCAGAGATAAAAGAGAGTGCCATAGAAGATAGTTTCTTTGACGACCCTGAAGAAATTCCTACAATCAAGCTTAATTTCGAGGAGTTTGCACAGAATCTCAAGAATTATATGCAAGTCAATAACATTGAAATTGAAGATGCTGATATGTCAAGTGCCTTGGTTGCGATAACTCCGGAAGCTGCATCTATCCCAACTCCCAGGCTCAAGAATATTAGTCGCCTACGAACAGAGCATCAAGTGTATGTCCCTGTTTTCCATAAAGCCATTATCATTAATGATAACTATAGTAGCCTCATATGTTTTGTTATATGCGAGAAGTTTACACAGGTTCTATATTTGAAATTTATTATTTGACTTCTCTATTTCTACATGGCTGCAGCTATGAACTGCCAGACTCGCATCCACTTCTGGAAGGAGTAAGTTCATATCACATTGTCGAACATTTAAACTGTACTAATCACGAAGTAAGATTATAATGGCGAATATTTCCTTACATTGTTCAGTATGACCAAAGAGAGCCTGATGATCCTTGCCCGTATCTACTATCTATATGGACCCCAGGTAAGAAGCACATATAAGTTGAAGTATTATGGCTTTCATACTCCTGTACGGTCGAGGGTTCCTGATGTTCATTTAAATATAAAACAGGTGAAACGGCTCAGTCAACTGACGCACCTAAGACATCTTGCAACTCCCACGAGAGTGGTAAACTATGTGACAGCAGTGCATGCTTTAGTTGCAACAGTATACGGGAGGCACAGGCTCAGAAAGTCAGAGGAACAATTTTGGTAAGTCGCACATTTATGTAATATCTGCCAGAGTAAAAAATTGCAACAGTCTAATTATACATCCTGGTTGGATCCCGGATTTAGTAAACCAGTGGGAATTAATCATGTACGACCAGTTTAACCATGTTTTATAGAATTTGCTGTGACTGTTTGAAGGCCTTCCTGGATCATAGAACTCTATTGTAATCTTGAATGATGGGGGCTTGGGGCTTTTTCCTACAAGGGCCCTTTGGATCATAGGTTTGGAATTGTCAAATTCCCAAGGATTGCATCCATATGCCCCAATTCTATAAGAAAGTCAACATGAGCCCAAACCTCATTTTATTTTACTTCGAGAAGTCCAATGCATCCTCTCTCCAAGAACTTGTTTTCCTCCACAATTCTGTGCTAGTCCCTAAAACTATCCAAAAACAGCACATGCAAATTTCCTATGTCTTAACATCCTGTGGGAATTTATAGTATGTGAGACCTTGCTGTATTTTTCGCATTCCTCCGAAGCATGAATAAAAATATACAGAAAGAAAAACATCGACCAGAAATTCCTCGAACCGCGTTGGCCCAGAATCCAACTGGTTTGAAGAATCAAAGAGTCAAATCCAACTGGGAGATTCATAATTGGCAGATTTTTTTTCCAGACGAACTATACATTGGAAAGGCTATTTAGAGAATCAGTATTTATTTATTGTGGACACGTACTTAATCTGATAGACAAGCTAACTTTTTATGGCAAGTTAAACTTATCTTTGGGTTGAATATATGTTGTCTAGGCTAGACAATTTCATCAACTATGACGTGCTATTGAAGTTTCATGCTTTTAGCCTGTATAGTATGTTTCTTATCTAGGATTTGCATTGTTAGAAATAAGATGGGCTATTCTGGCGCTCGTTGCAAGACTTAACCCAACACCTTACGACATGAGCTGATGAAGGCCATGCAACACCGTGTCCAAATTTTTACACCTAATACTCCATCGATAGTTCAAATTGTATAGCAGCAATAATCAATTTTAGCGTGAATTTTTGGAGGGGAATCGTTAACCAGGAACCAGACGACTCCTTGTTTCATATTCAAACTAGCATTTCAATTGGCAGCCCGGTCGTACCATGTTAAAATGGTTTAGTTGGTTACCAGGTTAGCTTGTGCACAAGCTAGGCTTGATAGCAGCAAGTACATTACAGGGGCAGATCAAAGATCCGTACAAGTGGCTGGCCAACAAGATGTCCTGTAGCCCTGTAGGAATCGGTGTACAATTTATATTCCAGGGAGAAGAATTGGTAGAAACTAGAAAATGATTCCTAGTAGTCTTAATAGCCTGAACACCTGATAGATGCGAGTGTCATGATGGAGAAAAAATGTCTTGCTGTTTAATCCTTCCTGTCTCGGCTAAAGGTGTGATGTATTAGTGGGTAGTCTACAGTTTTGGTGTTTGTGCATGACACAGTGAGATCGATTAGTCTGGTCCGTTGGAGCACGTGAGAAGCAAACCATGACTTCCGCTCAGTGTTACCTTGCATTGTGCCATGTGGAAGTCAAGGAACAGTGGCATTGCTTGGCTGACCCGCCATGTCCCATGTTGTGCATACTATCCACACTGATGAAACTGAATATATTTTGACTTACGTATGAGTTAAACATGTTGTATTAGGACGGTAATCTGTTTGTGAATTAATGCCTGGAGTAGATTATCTACCGTAGTATACGAAGTTCAGTATGCCAATTGTCAATAATCCAGTGAGGTTACGCATTATTATCTTCAAATGGGTAGTGTCTAACCATCCTTTTGTTGATTAAACTGAAATAGGTACCATGTCGAACAGCTATGAGAGGAAGCTTTCCACTTAATGGGACATATTTCCAAGTAAATGAGGTAATGGCTGAAAGTAGTTACAGCTGACTTTAGTTCAAGTGGTATACTACCATTAATAGAAATTACAGATATTCCTGATATTAAAATTACTACCTGTTCAAATGTTATACTACAGGTATTTGCTGATCATGACTCAAGCCGAAACCCAGTTGATGTTCCAAGGAGATGGATATGGGACCTCCCTAAGAGAACAGTTTACTTTGGAACTTCAGTTCCTTCAATCTTTAAAGGTATTTCCCTAACAAATGAGAACCAAGAAAATTTGGTGGCACTGCCGCACTGGCTTGTGCTCCTATCTCTTAAACCATAAAGATGGACCAGGAAGGTTTGAGATAGACAAAAGAACATACTGAGAACATAACTCTAGCTCATGTTCCATGCTGACTATTATTGTGTTTCCACTTACTAGTTTGTTGGCTTCCTTTAGTGATGCTATTATGGCTTGAGATTAGTTTGAGCATCTAGCTGGCCATCGGCCCATTACTAGTGTCCAGGACCATAGCTAGAGAAAAATAACCTGGGTGCACAACTTCGACATCGATGCAACAATGCATGTAATTTCAACTAAAGAATGTACTAATAGTAACGTGTTAGTCAATTCTTAGCATATATCATTCGACATATCCAACGGAAATGGACAGTCGATATTTAAAATATTGATCATCTGACCTGGTATCATGGATAACCTTTAGAATTAAGAAGTTGACTTCAGATTATCAACATCAAATTAACGATGAGCCATGCCTTAGTGCCTAGAAGGCCGTACCCAATGTAGAAGTAGAAGCAGGCTGGATGGAGAGAAATCAGAAATGGCCTGTGTGGATTGTGACCGGGCTAGGATGCAGCGAGAGATCTGGTGCAAACGTTAACGTAGCACCTAATCGCTTAAAAGAAATGGCCTGGGTGCCCATGCACCAGGAAAAGCTCACATAGATCCACCCCTGCTACTGCTAGTGTCAACTTACGGAAATCTACAAAGATACAACACCAACTCACTAGAGGACCTTTCCTACCACCACGAGCCCCAGAGGTAGCCACTCTGACTACTGCATCCCTCAAGTTTGAGCCAAGCGCAAAAGAAAAGCAGATTCCAAATTTTCTATTTCCTGGCAAGTTTATGGCTTGCCGGCCGGCATCCACCGCTCCCTCCTATCCAGCCTACCACCCCTTGAGCCCGACCTGCATTCTTGTTTCACATTCACCTATGGGAGATTGGCAAATTGCATTTGTGACTGTTAAGCACAAGAATGTTCTCCCACATCCATTTCTCCTGTGTCAACACTGGAGTTAGTACCTTCTGTGGATTATAATCTACTGAACAAACATAAAAAAAAAGCCTTAACAGTAACCTTAATCGATAGATTACCATGTCGAGAGTGTGCAGCTGATTAGGATTTACATGTTCCTTTTGCAGGTTTAACAACTGAAGACATACAACATTGCTTTTGGAGAGGTAATCATCTAAATGTCTTTGTTACTGTTTGTGATATCCAGCACAAAGATACATGAAGAAACGGACAGATACCTGTTTATGATAACTTAAGCACGTAGCAGAACAATTGGGCACAGCACACTCTGTTGCTACAAATAAATATTAAGTATGCTGTTGCCTTACTTGTCCTGCTTATTGGGAAGGGATGTGATCAAAACTATTTCCTAGAGTAAAAAGTGTTTTCATTTGTTTCTTGACCTTTTCATGCCCCAGGGTACATCTTTAATACCTAGTATTGCGAAAAAAAGAAGTTGCAAGACCCATAAATGCATAGCATTACAGATTTTTTTTTCATACATAATCTACTTGTAATATTTCTGAACGAGTATAAATACATTAAAATATGATATTTGTCAATTATGATGTACTTTGTCGCACCAGGCAGAAGCGAATATTTTATGGCCTCATGCTTCAACTGCCACCGAAAGGGATTAAATATCGGTTTTATCTGTGAAACAAAAGAAAACCTTTGCGTATTTGTCGTGGAGGATTTTCATATTAGAGGTAGACAAAAGTATACAAAACTTGTCAATGGTGGAAAGTGTATTTATCCATGAGGATTGTTGGAGTAAGCTATAACTGGGTAGAATGCTATTGATTGAGGTTCTTTTGGGAGGGTTCCAGTAACAATTTTACTCGTGAATGACGTCGTAGATGTTTATATGTGTTCCGAACGTGTGCAGGATTTGTGTGCGTGAGGGGCTTTGATAGGATATCTAGAGCACCAAGACCACTGTACGCGAGGCTTCACTTTCCAGCAAGCAAAATTACCAGGAATAAAAAGGCTGCAGCTACAGATGATGAATAGGCCGCTATGAAAAAAATTACATAGCGCACCCTGCCAGAAGATCACTGACCTAAAAATGGATCACTGACCAATAAGTTGTTGTCGCCAATCAACCATTTTTAGCCATATGCATCTGTGAACGTTATGAACGTCAGCCACTCGTGAAAATTTGCGAAGCTGGCGTTATTCAGCAACATGATCCATTACTTTAGATTTATGCTGTTTGGTACCATTCAAGGAGCTCAATGCAGCTGATGGGAGAAGTGAAAGTCTGTTGTCTGGCCATTCTGTTTTGTGACTTGAACCAACTGTTGTACATGGGAGACGTCATCCATTGGAAGTTGTTGTTCATGTTGTTCAGTAGTTCATGTGAACGATGTCAAACTAGTCGTTAATTATTTCATTGTTTCATTGATGAGGCCGTTCGGCTGTTTACTCCTGTTACTTAGATACAGCGACATCAGAATTTAACGGAAAGGTGAACTTGTCATGTGATGTTGAGACATTTATGTCCTTAAATATATGATAGAAATAGTTTGTGTGATAACATTTATCATTTGAATTGGTTTAAGTAGGAAAGAAGGAAATGTAACAAAAAAAGGCGCAGGTGAAAAAAGTACTTCGTTGTCAGAACAATAGATCTAGTGTTATATAGTTTGGAAGGTTAGTTGTTCTGGATGATACCTAGTGGGTTGAGACGAGAGAGGTGTTTTGTAGGACGAGCTACTTGTAGCTTGTTTTTTTAATAAAGTTACAAAAAAATTCCTAGATGTAGATTATGACGACTTCCACCAATGTGCAAAATATCAATGCGAATTATTCTGTATTTTGTGCTACCTAAAAATGACAAATTTGTAAATCTGAGGTGGTGAACCGTGAACCGTGTAGATTTCAAAATTCCTAGATGTAGGTTATGATGACTAGGTTATGAACTCCATCAATGTGCAAAATATCAATGCGAATTATTCTGTATTTTGTGCTACCTAAAATGACAAATTTGTAAATCTGAGGTGGTGAACAGTGAACCGTGCAGATTTCGTAAATTTTCAGATATGTCATTTTGTGTAGGATGGAATACAAACTATTTCGCGTTGAAAGTTTGCAGAACCTTAGTGTACGTCATTTTCCACCTCTATGATTTTTCTCGAAATTTTTAGAAACTTTAAAATATCAATTCCAAAAAAATAAAAAATAAACCGGTTACATCGGGACTTTCCGGGTTGAGACGCTGTTCTTCTCTGGCACTTGACTACACGTTCCTCCGTTCTCGTCTTAATCTGATACGTTGTGCCTAGTCCTTGTTCTGATTGGACGGTGTCGAAGGCTCGGAGGCACCTTGTCGATGCGGTGGGGAAAAGAGAAAAGAGTTGTGCTAGCTGCTACTCTCGTTTTACTTCTATTTTGCTCCTTGTTGTCGGAAACTTGGGCCGTGGGTGTGTGGAAGCCCACTTCGGTGATGCCTCCCTCCCCACGTAATAGCCTAGGTTATCCCCACGTTTACCTAATGTGGGCTTTTATCCTTCTATCTTTTTTTTCATGATAATACAATTCACATTGATAAATAAAATACAAGATACAAAGTACGTATACACCCGATCTTACAGATCTGGAATGATAGGATAAACCTATGTGACAAACCAATGCCTATCCATCTTCTTCGGCACCACCGTAGCAGCCACCAAAGAAAAAATAGACAGATCACCTCTTCACCCGAGCTCGACGCGGCTCTATCGCTGATCATCAGCTTTTCGACCTCCAAAGTAGTTTTGCCATAGGACAAACCATTGCCGTTGAAAGAATTAGACCGGGGAAGCACGACTGGTGAAGGCCATGCCTCTAGGGTTGCCCGATCTTCACGGATTGACGGCGGAGGGACGAAGAACGCGAAGAACACGAAGAACACAAGGGGATTCATGGCAAATAGTGGGGATAACTAGCAAAGCAACATGGACGAAATCAACCGTAACAAATCCCCAAGGGCAGCCCCGATTCTCAATCTCCAAGCAACCTTACTCTTATCTTAGGATTGTTTCTCATATCGGTCAATCCAACCGATCCAATAGCGTCACCCAAGATGAAGGATTGGCATGTAATCTCAATTACAAGAAGAGGTCTTGGAATCCACTAGAGGGATCTTCTCCACAAGGGGAGGCCTTGATTCAACTCCACAAGGGAGGCCATGATTCATCTCCATAGGAGGCAACACCACAAGGGTGGGAAAGGAGCTAAGCTCAACTCTATCTCATCATCTTAGCTCTATCCTCTCAAAAAGGGAAGGGAGTCCTATATATAGTCTAGACCCAAAGGGGTAGGTGGGAAAAGGGGATACATGGGTCAAAGCCCAGATCTGCACGCAGGTAGTCGGAGGCCGGCCTGGCCGGGCTGGGGCCGGCCTCAGAGGCTGGCTGCGTCTGGATGTGCCGGCCTAGCCAGGCCGGCTGGAGGCCGACTGAGGCTGCTTCGTCTGGATGGTGGCCGGCCTAGGCCAGGCTGGGCTGTAGGCCGTGTGTCGGTAGGGGGCCGGCCTAAGCCGGGCGGGCTGGCTAGGCTGGGCTGACTGGCTCCGTCTTCGCCTTGTCGCTTTCCTCGTCCTCTTCCATGCGTACGCCTTGGATGGTCTTGAGTTTGAGCTTCCTCGACATCTACCCAAATGTCCGTACTCGTCCTGTGATACCTATCATAACAAAGGGGTAGAAACTCACGTAGTATACCATCCAAAGGGGCACGAAATGAATCTCGTAGAGGAAAGAGTTCACCTTTGAGTTCAATGACGACTTGTCAGATGTTGGGTTGCTTGACGTGGTGATGGACGTGACCCGGGCTACATCATCTCCCCCCGCTTCAAAAAGAGTCGTCCTCGACTCTTGCTCTTCATCACCATGCAAAGGAGGTGGATGTGTTGTCGAAGAATTGGAATTCACCATGCGTACAAACACTAAAAACCAAGCAAACCATGTGTGTGCAAGAAAGATGAGCATATCAACAATGACATGTCCATTCTTTGTCATAGCACACCGTTAGCACACACAAAATATCAAAAGGAACATCGTCAAAATGTGGAAACACAAAAACTCCATAAAAAATGAGATGTCATCGAGGTATCTCATTTTGAATCATATGATCATTATGCACACAAGGCATTGGAAAGAACAATTTGTCATCATCCTTGAGGCAATAAGAGGAAACTTGGCAAAACACCCAATGAAGAATGTCCAAAATATCATCATGGTGGCAAACAAAGCACATGAAAGAGCAAATTGTCAACATATTGTTGCAACACCCAATTGGTATAAAACCAATAAACTCGTGACAAGACATGCACAAAATGTCATTATGGTTGCAAACAAGCCATTGTAAAGAACAAGTGTTCATATGTGTGGCAACACATAAATCATCCATGAAAGATCAAGGAAACATGCTTGTCATAGGGGACCAAAAACACCATCATGAATGCAAACAAACCATAAGCAAGATAAATTGTTCAACTCGTTTGATGCAAAACATGAGAAAGATTTGAGAGTTGGATTCGATCCACAACTCACATGTATGCTCTCTAGAGCTCGTATTGTCAACTCATGCTCAATTGAGGTTGACATTCTCATGCGGTTACCGGCACACACAAGACACCATATGAAGAAATTATGTGCACGGTATATGAACACATCATCCATCATGAAGTGTTTCTTCATTTGCACATCACCAACCACACAAAAATCAATTGGATATGATATATGTGGATAATCACTATGCAAGGTGAAGGATGGAACAAGTTCCAAAAGAGAAAACGAAACATCTCCAAAATGTGAGAAAGCTATGGGGGCAATCTCATTATCAAGCATTTCAACATTATTGCATGCAACACATGTGAAAGAAAACTTGTTCAACATGTTGCATGCCACAATGGGAGAAAAATGGAAACATTCATAACAAGCAGCATGCTCATGGCAAAATCATCACAAATAGGTAATTCCACATGATCAACATTGGTTTCAAACAAGGTATCACAAGGGAATAAGAACGAATCAATGATGGGGCAAGAAAATCATCCATAGCATGCAAACAATCATAGGTCATCATGTCCACAGTGGGAACATGGTCACATCAACACCCATACCTTTGTAGTCCCGCTCATGTGAAGTAGGTGTTGAAGTAGTAGTGGCTTCCGTGTAGCCGACTTGTCCAATTTGAAGTAGACATGGGGTGGCATCATCATCATCCTCCATGTACACATCTCCATTTAATCATCATTGTGTCGGGGAGTGGCGTCTCATCATTCACGGAACCTAGCACACAATGAGAGAACACACTAGAGGTAGAAGGTAAGTTGTTAGAATTCAAAATGGCCTCACAAGACCTATCAACTACCTCTCTCAACTCATGTGGTGTATTACACATTCCCTCAAAGTGGTAGCACTCAATCTCACATATGGTGGAGGCACTCAACTCACTCTCACTCTCACTCAAGTGGGCTAAGTGGCTCTCATTCTCACATGAGATTGGTACCATCTATAACTCAAGCTCATAGGGATGGCTCGGATTCCTCAACTCCATACGCCACCATGGTTGAAGGGAAACTCCCATGCTCAACCTTCTCGACCTCGTCGCCTCCAAAGTCAATGCCATAGTGGGGGCATCATCACTCGACTCCATTGCCGAAGGAACATCCCATGCTCGGCATCATCATCACTTGACCCATGGTCATAGGTGATAGCATCATAAAATGCTCGCCTCCATGGTCGAAGGGAAAATCCCATGCTCGACCATCTTGTCATCGCCTTGGTCAACGTCTTGTTCACCAAATTTGCACTCCCACATCATGTGACCATTTCCATTGCATAAAGGCACAAGAGCTCGGGCATTCACGTGGATCATGTCCTTGCCTTGGCAATTGTCGCATAGAAGGTCTTCATCTTTCCATATGGGGGCCATTGTGGTGGTGGCACTTGGTGTAGAGACCGTATCATGAAAGTGCTTGAGAAGAGTGCCGTCTGGTTGTGTCCTCACAAGTGTTGCCATGCTTCTTGCGGGCGTCGACGTGAGCTTGACATTGCTCGAAGAACTTGTCGATGTCGGCCATGAACTCGTCAACAATAGACACAACACTAAAGAGACACCTAGGTTGTGCCCTTGCCGCCATCTTGGATGTATAAGTTGCACCTGAACTTAGAGTGTAGGCGTAGGTGCTTGATGCGTGCGTTCCGCCGTGACTTCTCTTCATGTCTTTGTTGGCGTTCTTGAGAGGAAAATTGACGTCGAAATCATTCGTATGCTTCTCTCATGTCGACGTCGGCGTGCTTGTCGTCGAATGTCCTTGGTGGTCACACTCGAACTTGTGATAAGTACCAAAGCTTGGCGAGTGTGTCGATGACGTCTTCAAGCTTGGACATGTGTGGTCCACCTTGACATCTTTCTTGTGGTGCGCCTTGATAGCTAGATGGCCTTGGCTTGGGTTGGACTTGTCGATGCACTTCTTGGCGCCGTCTTGTTGTTGATGTAGAATGTCGACGCTTGGCGCTCTTGGCGATGTCCTTGTCATAACGCCTTCTTGAAGTTATGGAGCTTCATAGATGAACTCATGGTGGACTTGTCGGGCCTCCGTCTTGTGCTTGAACCCAAAGTAGGTTATGCCATGACGCTTGGTGGTGCCGCTCTGAACATGGTGGTGATGGGGTTCATCTCCTCTTGCATGTTGTCGAAGGTGTAGTCGATGTCGTCGCACATGCATGAAGAGTGGTAGTCGTAGACGTTCTCCACCATGTCATCGTAGTTGTAGTCGTAGTATGGCGCTCCACCATGTCGTTGTAGTCGAAGTCGGTACCATATGTTGAGGCACATGCGGAGACGCGCACCTCAATGTCGTTGGAGCTTGTGTGGTCG